>QKWP01002896.1:5403-43889 GCA_003550325.1 Gigaspora rosea | reverse complement strand
TCATTGGTTAAAACTAAGAATTGTCTCTAACACTCAATCAACAAACTAAAATAATTTACCAGAGAGTGAGTATAATTTTTACTTTTAAAATTATAATTCCACATCGAATTAATATCAATTATCAATTTCCAGTACGTGAGTATAAATTTGTGCGCATACTTGGTTAAATCAATGATAACGATCAATCAATTACATTGGCTATTAGGGAGTAAGTATAGGTCTATTTTTATTTGTAAAAGTATATAAATTTAACAATGAATTCAATGCTTAAAATATTTCAAACTATTTACAATAATTACCAGAATGTAGGTTTAAATCTAATTAGACATTTAGTAGAACTTTCATAGAACTCTGTGCTTATAATTTCGCGACGAATGATTACTAAATCGCACTTAATTATTAGCCGGTAAGTTTAATATATAATTTATTATATTTAATTAAATAAGGATTCATAATGAATTAATGCTAAACAATATCTGATATAATAAATTACTTATCCTCCAGATAGTGAGTATTAAGTTCGATGATGTATTCGTTATTAAAATTAATCAGTACTTAATATTATTTCAATCTATTAACAAATGCAGTTTAAAGTAAATATAAAATTCGAGTGCATAATCCAAGTTTAAATTTATTGATCATGTTATTCCTAATTAATATTTTAAATATCGTATAATTATTAGCATGTAAGCAAAAGGATCAAAGTCATTAAATCATTTCACTATGACATAGTATTAAATTAACTTTATGATGTATAAATTTCCAGATCGTGGGTATTAATTTGAATTCAAACCTTAATGAATTAATGATGCAATGATTAAATAAAAATTTCAATTACTAGAGGGTAATTTTGAAAAGAATAATCATTTGATAAATCAGAATTTTCTAATGATTTACACTTTAATATTAAATTTACGCCATATACCAGTTCGTAAGTGTAAAATTTGATTTCACGTTTTCATTTTTTGACTATAATGGCTCATAATCATGTCATGCTTATTTTGCCATTTCAAATTACAAGTTTGTGAGTATAATATTTAAAACGCTCATTTATTGAACATCACTTCAAAACGAATAAACCTACAATTGATAATTTTTATTAATTTCTAGGTCGTAAGTATGAAAAATGCATGCTCATTGTTAAATAATATAACTTGATTGATTTAACAAATTGCATTTACTCCAGTGAGTGAGTATAAATTCGGCTTTCTTGAGTTATTTGCCATCATTTGAACTTAAGTGCATATCAAACCAATCACATGATCAACTTTATTATCAGTGTGTGAGTATAAGTTTATTATTGTTATATTTATTGATTAAAACCTGTTAAATTTTCTGCAAATTTATCCAACAGGGGGTAAGATTAAGCTCAACCGAATATATTCATCCGCCAATTAATCTGAGTTATTACTAAATCACACTTTAAATATACATAATTTATTAGCAAGTAAGTGTTATTACATATTAGTCA
The DNA here is from genome assembly GCA_003550325.1 of Gigaspora rosea. Classification (NCBI taxonomy): domain Eukaryota; kingdom Fungi; phylum Glomeromycota; class Glomeromycetes; order Diversisporales; family Gigasporaceae; genus Gigaspora; species Gigaspora rosea. The sequence continues at coordinate 42,418 of QKWP01002896.1, read as the reverse complement.
AATTTCAAAATGAATAGTCATCTAATATTTTATTACTTTAGGAGGTAAGTTTGGATAACGTCTTTTAAATCGATGTTTCGTAAGGTTGCTTGCCGAATATGTTTACTAAAGTTGGAAGGTTGCAACTTTTCCTTTCGAAATTGTAGTTTTTTTGCAGTAATAGTTGTAATGGGTGTAACGGTTGTAATGGGTGTAATGGTCGTAAGGGTGTAAGAGTATAATGATCTGATTATTCTAACAGGTAACTGTGTGATGCAGTCACACTAAACAAAAAGAAATCTATTACGGAATTAAAGAATATAAAATTGTTAATTTCAAAAAAAAAAAAAAAAAAGAAAAGAAAAAACAATACGTACGAGGACAAATACGCATGTAGGTACTACGTGCATTTCCAATAACATGTGAGCATGCGAAATCTATACTAAATATTAAAGCTCAACAGTGCACCTCCTCCTGCTAAAGGTATTCTGATTGCTTTGCTTATACGAACATGAGTACTTTCAAAAGAAAAACCTGACAAATTTATAACTTATCGGATTCAAATTTGATTGAAAAAGAGCGATAGAATACAATAGTTATCGTTATGTATCAATTGGTCAGATCTTTTAAGGGCTGGGTCATTAAATTAAACTCAAAAGCACAGCTTTCTCCTGATGGCACAAAACATTTAAGATCATTAATTGGAAAATTTTGAAGTATAAAAAGTCGATTTTCATTCAATTTTGTTATTTGTTATCTATCATTAAATTTGTTAAGCCATTACACGTCTATAAGACGCACAAGACACATCTACTCATGTTTTTTATAACAATTACAACTATTACGTCATTTTCAACGATTACGGCATTACGACAATAATAACCATTACGAATATTTACAACTTTGAACATTAGCTGTAATTAGGATTTTATCCTAGGTTGTAATTCGTAATGTCCGTATTATTACTTACGGCTGGCAACCTTAATATGTCGATCGAACTATTTCTAAATTAATTCTTTAAACTTTTAATTTAACTATTAAACTGTCAGAACGTAAGCATAAAGTCCGACTAATATATCAGTTGAGATTTTAGCAATGAATGAAAAATAATAAAATTCCATTTTATTCTTTAATCATCTACCAGCAAGTATGTATTAAGTCGATTATAAACATTCGTTTGTTAATAACACGATTAATGATGTTAAATAATATATCAACAATAGGATGTAAGTATGACATAGTTTTGTTAAATTAGAACTTCACAATGAATAGCTATTAAATAAATTGCTTCAAATGACTAGTGTGTGGGTATAAATTTGATTATGCATTTAGATTTTCAATTAAAGTTTAAAACAATGCGTAAAACAATTTCATAATTTATATGATCACTAGAATGTAAGTATAGACTCTATTGTTTTATAATAGAATTGTATTATTTAAATGATGCATCAATAAATAATGTAATAACATCAAATATTAGGAAGTAAGTTTTAAATATTATTAATACTACACTGTGATTTATTAAATGTTTTAATAATTTTAAACTTTTCGAATATCAGTTTGTGAGTACAAAGTGTAGCTGCTCTATTTAATTCTAAATTTCTTATAAATTTTTACTAAAAATATGAATTATATGAATTACCAGATGGCGAATACAAAAATTTAATTACATAACTCATTTTATTAATTAAAGCACATCTAAATAAATCATTTGTATTATTATAGGACGTAAGTTTGAATAAGTATATAATTTATTATTCCAAATAATGTTTCAAATAATTACATAAATGTCAATTCTAGAGAGTGAGTGTAAATTTTTTTTGTATTTATTTTACTTTATTATTAAATGATTAATACTAAAGAATGCTACGACTATTAGCGAGTGAGTATAAATTTTTATATGCATATTATCAATTAAATAATTGAAACTAAAAAATAATGATTTGAATATCACACAACTGCCAGTGAGTAAGTATAAATTCCAGTCTTAACTATAAATAATAATTGCCCCTGAAATATAAAATTTGTATCAAACTACTAGCTCGTGAGTATAAAAAATCCATTTATATATTTTTGAATAAATATTTCACATTATTTACAACTAAAATAAAAATTTATCAAACTACTAGTGGGTAAGTATCAAGCTCTATCATATTAGTTATATTATAAATATAAGAATTCTCAATAAATAACAAACTACTAGAATGTGAGTAGCAAAAAGCGATAAAATATTACTACAGTCAACTCTCTAAGGCACGTTCTCTAAGTGAATTTCTCTTTTGGACCCAAGCATGTAAAGCAATATAAATTTTGAATCCTTTAATTGCAAGAATTTCTTTAGATTAAATTTTTTATGCCCAGTGAATCACACTAGAGAGAGTCGACTGTATATGGGCGGTCAAAAGTAAAAACCACCCAATTTGTTTCTAAGTAAATTTTTTTCAGACTTTAAATTAAAATATCTCAACAAACATTAAACCAAACTTGATAAAATTTTTTTATTTTATTTCTATTTAGTTATAGAATTAAAATAAAAAATTTTTATTAGCTTTGGTTTAATAGTTGTCAAGATATTTTAATTAAAATTTTTAAAAAAAACTTACTAAAAACAAATTGGTGGTTTCTACTTTTGACCTCTCATATGATTCTACGTAGCTTATGAACTCTTGCGTTAATATTAAAATATTGTTTCAATTATAGGGAGTAAGTATATATATTTGTTATGCTGATTTTATTTCATAATTCAATATTAAATATTTGTCAATTAATAGCGAGTAAGTGTAGTTTACAGTGCTTTTCAAATTACTGTGAACAGCATATTCCATTTATCACAATGGGAACCAAGAATCTAGAAAAAAATGCAAATGTATGATTTGTTAAAAAAATTAATAATTAATTTTAGCCAATCATTGATTCATTTTTTTCTAAATTACTGATTCTCGGTAAAGCACAGTAATTAGTTGTATCTGCCTCAATCAGTATTTTATCAAGTAGTGCCAAATAATATTTAATGATTATGTTTACCAGAGAGTAATTATATCATACTATTTATCTATTAAGTGAATTTAATGATTCACTACACTAATGCACTAATGCTTTAAATTATAATCAACTACAGTTTGTGAGTATTTCATAAATTGTGTTGCTTTAATCAAACCATTAAATTTAACTTATAGTAATTTATATATCAGCCTGTAAGTTGACTGTTTCCATTTGTTTAATTTGCGATTTCTAAAGGCTTGATGCTTTGAATAACCATGACAAATTCCAGAAAGTAAGTTCAATTATATATGGTTATTTTTTAATTAAAATGTCATATTACTTTAAATTGTTAAGTAATTATTATTAAATCATCAGCATGTGAGTATAAAGTTTAATGTTAATTAGTTTAACATATTAGAATTTATAATGAATTTCTAAATAATTGCATTAAATATTAGGAGGTATGTATAAGATTTATTGTAAATTCAATTATTAGTGTTAATAAATATCTTAAATTTTATTAATTATCAACAACTAGAGAGTAAGTTATAATTCATAATTTCTTGTTAACTTATATTGTTTATTCTAAATATTTATAATTATGTCATTAGAATGTAAGTACATATTTTTGCTCGTTTTTAAATTCATTTGAAATTATTTGTGCTAAATAATATTTTTAAATCAAGCATGTGAGTAAAATTATATTATTTAAATTGAATAACAATATAATTGCTATAGTTATTTATAATATTTCAAACTACTAGGCAGTTAGTATAAATTTAACCTACTTAGATCGTTAGATCAAGTTTTATAATAAATTAAAATTTATAATCATATCATTTTTAATCATATCAGAGAGTGAGTATATTTATTTTAGTAAGTTAAAAATTCACAAAGTTCCTTTTTTAATTATATCGATTACTAGGATGTAAGTATATTTTGATTGTTAATTTTATTTGTAATATTAGAATTTCTTATTTAGAATGTCAATAATATTGCCTACAAGTGTGTAAGTATTTATATAATTCACGTTTATTTACAATGAATTATAATGCTTAAAACAAATAATTACTAGGAGGTAAATATAAAATAAACTTCCAGTTTCTTATAAAGTTGTTTAATAAATTAATATTAAATTTTTGCGGATATTTATATTATTAATAGCGATTGAGTACAGATATCTATCATACGTTAATTGGATCTTAAATAAGAATAATAATATATAATTTTCATTAATCGTCAGATTGTAAGTATTATACTAATATATTGTTTAATTTGTAATATCTATTAAACCAATTAAAATAATTAAAAATTATTAATAAATTGTATTACTACCAGAATGTAAGTATAAATACATGTATTTACAGGGCTCGCAATAGAACTCAATGGACCTTATAGGGCTGCAAATAAAACCAATAGAGCAAATAAATATTAGTATTTTTTAAGCTCTATTCATGTAACCATTGAGCTCTATTAGTTCTATTGCCAACCTTGCATATTTAGAAATAAATTTATAAAAAGCCAAATATTTTCATATATTTTTTTAATAACTATAAATTATTGTTAACAATTATACCTTAGAGAATAGGCAGTAATTTATTGCTAAATACCAAGATCTTTATCAAGTAAGAAATACATATAAAGGTAATTTGTTAAATAAGTATATTATCAATTAATAATAAGTATAATTAATATATAATAATTTTTAGATATATATTTATAAATTGAGATTTTTAAATTTCTTATTATATAAATTATATAAATTTTTATAAAAATAGTTGGCATACATGTTTCCAAATTTTGTATTAATACCTGACTTTTACTAAAATGAACCTATCTGCTATAGTAGTTTACTATCTATGTTTTATTATTTCTAATTAATTAGTATATAATGCTCTAAATAAAAATGCTTTTTGGTTCTATTTAATGAAATAAAAATGATCAATATTAATAAAAATGCAATAAATATCTAATTAAATAAAATTTTATAGCTAAAATACTAAGTTTAATTCTTATATGCCTAATAAACTATAAATAACTTGACTTCATATGTGTTTATTTATTTACAGAAAATAAATTATATTTAAACCTAAATTATAGTTCTACAGTGGAATTTATCTAAAGCCAACCTATTTTATATATAGGCGCCAATTTTTAGCTGCAGCATAATCTAATTATCCATTAAAAATGCAAAAAAACTTAATACAATTTAAAATTAATTAATAACATTTAAATTTTTGTTAATATATTCAATTTTGTAATGTTTTTTTATATAAATGCCAAAATTTTTGAATCATATATAAATTTAAATTAATATTATGGTTTAAAAATAAAAGATATTTAAAAAATTTATTGCTAGTTTAATAATTTAAACAATAAGCTATTAAATTATCAAAAATTTTTTAAATATCTTTTGTTTTTAAAGAGTTATTATAATTTAAAAATTTTTATAATTAAAAAGTAATGGCTTTAGATGAATTCTACTGTATGCTTATAATAAATGTGATAGCTAATACTGATTTTGGCTGATGCTAAAAATCACATGACCTTTTTGGTCTGGAAATTGCAGATTAGAAAATTTAAAACAAACATCATTTGTCAAAAATCACTTATTTCTCAAAATTTTGCATAAGAAACTGTATTTGAGTACTTACAAAATTTTTTTCTAAACAATTTACTATATAACCTTCTAATCTTTTAAATATAGGTACTAACTCTAACATAAATAAACTTGAAGAAATTTTTTATTGGTTATATAGTTTTTAATAATGATATTGAGGTAGTCTTTGAACTTATTTTAGTTTAATTTAGAGTTAGTGATTACAATATGTCAAATATTAATAAGTATATTAGCAAAATTGTTTAAAAAAAGCTTTTTTTAGGATACTAAAGGTTGTTTCTTATGTAGATTTTTGAGTTATAACCAATTTATAGCAAAACAAATATTTGTTTTAAAATTTTCTAATCTGTATAACCAAAATTAGTATTAGCTGTCACAATAAATAATTATCTAGACCATCTAAACATTTTGGCTTTTTTTCTTTTTGATAGGTTTGCTAGTACTTTATTAAAAAAGTTTAAGATCTAAATACAAGATTTACAAAAGAATACATTAGCTCTAAACTAGTTTAATTTGTAAGTCTGACCTTACCCAGCTGCTTCAATGTGCCTAGCTATGTTTGTTGCACTAATTTTTGAAAAATTAGATATTAGCTAACTTTGTCAAACAGGATTTTTTTTAAATCCCTCTGATCTAGCCAATAACTGAAATACATATATATATACTGCTACAAGCAACTATAGCCTTTAATAGAGTACTTGCAATATAGCACACACTGACAGGGAACTTATAAGGGTCAGAGAAGATATGAAGTGGTATAGAAGTAGAATATTACTTCACTAAAGCAGTTCGTTAGAAATTTATTTAAGAACAAGATAATTATTTATTTGGCAAAAATATATTTTATTTATTTAGATAATAATATTAAGAGATATAACTATTTTTAAGCATGTGAAAAAGAAGAAGGGAAATCTGAGTCTAATGTACAGGAGGGCAGAATTTTAGAGTTTATATATCTTTTTATAGCTATTAGTTAAAATGGTAAGAATGAAATAGTAGAAATGGTAGAAATGGTAGAAATGGCAGAAATGGTAGGAATGGTAGGAATAGTAGGAATGGTAACCATTTTATTTTTTTATTTTTATTTTTTTCCCTTTGATAGGTCTCGCCGTGACTTGATCTCTTAGCTTTATTATATATTTAACAAATTAAATACAATACATTTCTAAGAATAAACAAAGCCCGATATCATCCAAGTAGTATTACCCAAATTCAACCCATCGCACCAACTCTCTGGAGAGTTAGAGTCTGAATTAGACTCTAAAAAAGGAGGTCCAAAAGGGGTTTCATCTGATTGGATCAGACAATAAATTGCTTCATCCCAAATTTCGTGAATTTTTTCTTCCTTTTCTTTCTCTAAAACCTTTCTTTCTTAAGCTAGATTTCCAAGACTTCTATTTTTTGGCCCCAAAGGTACATCTTTAGCTGAGTCTGAGGTGGGGCCCCTTCATTTATCACGACTAGAAATTCCAATTGACTTCACCCATTCCAAAACTGCTTAGCAGCGAATTTTCCAGATAAAATCATAAAAAAGGTTCTAGGTGAGTGTTATAGAGTAGTCCAAAATCTCTAAAGCTACTTTTTTTGAACTCAAGAGGTTCGTCATATTGAGAAATGACATTTCTTGTAATAGACCTTTGATTATGTCCTTTCTTGCCTGAAAGTTTTTTTCCTTGTTTTTTCCGAAGATGATTCCCTTTAATACTTCTTTTTTGAACTTAAACTTGGAGTCTGACTCTAATTTTTTCCAACACAACTCTGAGACTATATCTTCAATATTGTACCATTGAAACTCTAGACCACTACACTCTGCCAGGTGTTCTTGAGTCTCTTTTTGCTCATCTTCACACAAAGTACAGTAATCTGATGTGTAGAGGTGCGGCCTTCTTTTTTTTAATTCAGTAAGTACAGAGAGTACTTCTGCTAAGGCTTTGATACGAAGAGCTAATCGTTTACTTTGCTTTAGAGATGTGCAACGAACTCCGCTTTGTCTTTTGATTTGCTTCCAATAAGAAGGCCAATTAAAATTCCTGTTAAAGCGACTGTCTTCCAATTTAGATACCGCCTTTGTGCAGAACCTACCTGCCCCATTTTGGAGTTCAAAAACCTGTTTCAGAAAGCTTCTTGTTGGCTTCTCAACTTTATAATCTTTCCAGAAGAGAAGTGCCTCAAATCGCGAGTCCTTGACTTGGTTAGGATCTAAAATTACCGATGACGAGAGTGCTTCCTTCGCGTAGTGATCTGTGACGTTATTCCACTTGTCACCGTTATAACCTTTGACTTTTTCAAGAACAAGGTCAATTTTCTTAGACTTGATTACATTAACTATCTTGGAAATCCAAAAATAGTTCTTTTCCTTATGCTACCTATTTACTCTAATTTTATTTTCCAAATTCTGTATACTGGCAATTGCTGCTGCACTATCTGTACAAACTATTACTTTGCTATTAACTGGTACCGTTAACAGGGCTAACCAGATTGCAATAGTTTCGGGCTTTGTAGATAAGGGCCATAAACTAAGTCTAATACTATCTTTGGCTATAACTATATTCTGTTCTAAACTAATTTGAACCCAACTTGCTCCCATAGTACTCTAACACTGCTGTCTAGAGAGGGAGCCATCTGTGTAAAATTTGTAAAACTCTTTTTTGTTTAATATATTTTGTTCTAAAGCATTCAAAAGGTCTGCAGATAATATATCGTTGGAGATTTGAGACTTGATTAAGTGCCTGGCCAGGGAGCCCTCAAGCGTTATCTGTGGGTTTAGAATACTAGGGTCTGAGACATCCACCATTCTAGACTTCTTTCTGGCTATTACTTTTTTGGGAACAGGTAAGACTTTTTGGTTCACTACATTTTGAATTCTGGGGATAATGCCTTGGATGTTTCCTTTTCGCAGCCAACTAAGGCAACCTTCTTTGCCACTATGTGAGTTTTGTGAGTTTAGATTACAACCGTTACATTTCTCAAGTACCTGTTCTGTTTTCCCTTTCTTTAAGGTTATATTTTTGTCCTGCCAATGTTCTGTTAAAACTTCTCTTTTCCTCTTTTTGATAATCCGTCCAACATTAAAGCCATTTTCCTTGTCTTCTGTAAGCACCCAATTCTTGACTCTGTTGTCATTTTTGATACCTGCTTTATTGGGTGTGATGGACATAATATTAGGGTTGGAAGTACAGAAACTTTCTTTAATTTTTCTGTTCAAAAGATTACTGAGGCATTTTCTTTCAATTGATCTAAACCATGCCACTACTTTGCCTTTATATGACCTTCCTCTGATGAATTTTATTTGTTTCCACATCATGAGTTTTGTGCCCTCCTCATTTATTACTTGGTTTATATAAAAGAGACCTAGACTTTGAAGGCTTCTGCATGCCTTAATAAAGAAACTTGATTCTAAAATCTCATGAAAACGTGGACCTGTCTCGTGGATTTGCCAGAAGATTGGTTCGTATCTTATAGTCAAATTGAGCTCCTTTGCCTTGTAAATGATTTGACAATCCAGATTGTGTTGCCAGATCTTCAAATCACTAGGTTGTAGCTTTTCCTGCCACAGATTTGATGTAAGTTCTGCTGCAAAACAACCTTGTTTGAGTCTTGCTTTCACGAGGTTACTTCCTATTTTCCTTGAGTTAATTCTAATCTGGAGGCTTGTATGGTTTATTAGTAACTCCTGCCACAGGACTTTGCAGTTACCAATATTTCTGTGGGAAATTATATGACTGCTGATTGTTCTTGGAAGATCGAACTTGTTCTTAACTAATTTAACAAAAGGCTGGTGTATCTGAGAAAGACCTCTTTTGGAAAGCTTAGATATTTGAAGCATGTAACTCAACTTGGGGATTAAACACATGTTGTTTATATATGTAAGTTGGTTTAAGGTTAATTTTTTGCAACTAATTGACTTTATAAAGCTTCTAACGACCCCTTTGGCCTTGTTTTTGATCAACATGTCCTGCACCTTCTTGCTTAGCCACACTCCTAAAAATCTAATAAGTGAGCGCTTTTTTCTGCCTGCACTCTCTTTTGTAGGAAATGGACTGCTTTGTTTTCTACTTTGAGTGTTGAGTTAATTACTAGTAATTTGGACTTTGCTGTATTAATTTGAATGTCATTAAGAGAGTAAAAGTCTTCAGCTATTCTGAAGTCTCTTCAAGTTGCTCTTTATTATTGGCTAGCCAAGTTGTGTTATCTGCATAGGCGATGACTGCTTGACGGAAATTAGAAGAGGTGAATTTATTTTGGTTTAGATCTGTGGGCTTCAGTAACTCAAAGGTGAAACCGAGATGTTTTGAGTTTTGGATTTTAAATAATAAAGGATCATAGAAGTTCTGCCAAATGATTGGAGAAAGGACCTCTCCCTGATCTATTCCGTCAAAAACACAAATCTTCTTTGTGTGTCCAAAAGCCATAATTACTTTGACTTTCCTTTGTTGAAAAGACTAAGAATAAAGATGCAGGTTTTTTCTGGTAGTTTAATCCGCTTGAGGGCCATAAGCAGAGAGTCCAGAGGAACCAAATCAAAGGCCTTCGTCATGTCTTGTAGTAGGACCCACATTTCTTTGTTCCGTTCTTTTGCTACCTTAGTTAAACTATTCAAGAGGTGGATTGGTTCCAAAGTTGATTCTCCTGGCAGGCCAGCAAAGTTTGGTCCTCTTAAGATTTCCTTTTCACCTAAAATTCCTGTGAGCCTTTTGGTTAAGATCTTTATGACGTATTTACAAGATGTTTCTTGTAGGGCTATTGAACGCACTGAGCTTAAGCTAAAGTCCTACTCTGGCTCTTTTGGAATGGGATAAATTTGTGCTTTTTTCCAAGGAATCAAACCAGATGCTAAACACAAATCTGCAAATTTCCTAAAGATTCTTTGTGTTGTTGATACTGCATTTTTAATTAAGGTATAGCTGATCCCTGAAATTCCCGGTGCTGTATTGCTTTTAAGTTCACTTAGCATTAAGCTCCATTCTGAGTCCGAAATTTCCTAATCGAGTGGTTTGTACCAATCTTCCTTGATCCATTTAATTGGTCAATATATATATCTTTCTAATCTTTGGACATTTGCTCTAATTTTGTTTTCCTTTTAGCAAATTGTTGCTGAAAGTGGGCCTCTGTTTTTGAGAGTACTTCTGAAGGGTCTATTGCAAGAGAGTGCTCACTGTTTACATTATCTAGCACTCTGTCAATCAAGACTTTGCAGAAAGGCTTATCAAGAAGGCTTCGTAGCATCTTTCCTTGTTCATCTCTGATCATTTCACAATGTTGATTTACAAAATTTTCAATATGCTTAGTCTTCTCTTTTTGGATTTCTAGAGCCCAACACTTGTTTAGAATAAACCACTATCCTTTTATTTCAGCTAGGGAATCTTCTGCTAAAAAGTTACTATTCAAAAAAATTTCAGACTGTATTTCTCATTTATTCCCTTTACTTGTTGGTTGAAATCTACTATTATATCTTCTGATAGACTTGCAAATTTGGTAACTTTGAGTTGATATTTAAGTGCTTTGTATATTCTGCTAAGAAAAATTACATCTTTCTTTAGTATTGCGTTTGCGCTGTGTTTATCGTTCATATCAGACCCTGGTTTGTTTGGGTCTCTCCTTTTAGTTTCTTGTAAGGAATGTTCTTCCGTGCTACATATAGCATGTCTTTTTTGAAAGAATCCCAAATTCTATCTAGCTTTTTTGTATCTGTTGACTCGAGTAGTAGTTCTAAGTTGTTCTCAAGGAGGGGTTTAATACTAGGTCTTTTTCTTAGGAAACTTTCAAGGTCTCTACTGTAGTCTTCCCACTTTTCTTTTGTCATTTGATCATAACGGAAGAGTAGACGTTGGTTGGTATTACCTCTTTTTTTTAAATGTTGGTATGATCTCATTTCTTTTCAAGACAATTGTGGCTGAAGTTGCATTGTGGTCACTTCCTGTGCAAGTTGACATCTCATAAATTTTTGCTGATACTAAATTATTGTTCAAATTATTTCCTATCCAGATCTGGTCTATTCTAGAACTGGATTTCCCATTCGACCATGTAAACTTCTTGACCTGAGGGTTCAAAATTCTGAATGAATTCTGGAATTCTTGATTATGTAACCATTTGTATAGTGGCAGTTGCTTGTTTGTCAATGTTTTAGCCCGTGCCAGCTTATCTTGAACTTTATTGGGAACATGATTGAAGTCACCCATAATTATAAAGTAAGAGTCCTTTCCTCTATTCATGTATACTTTAACTATTTCCTGTTGAATCTTTTTTGCTAGAGATTTGTCATTTGGAGGAATATAAACTAACAAGATAGTAATGTCTAAACACTTGAAGAAAAGGTGTACCTCTAGCAAATACTTATTGTATTTAATAACTTTACCTGCTTGTATATTTATTTCCTTTCTGAGGAGTAAGCCTACTCCCAAACCTTTCTTTTTACAGCTACTACAGTTTGACCAAAAGCCAATAAAGTTATTCCTATTCTTCAACAAAAAAAAACTTCTTTACTTGTAATATTTGTTCCTGTGATCCCTATGATGTTTAGGCTCTTTTGCTCTGCTCATTCTAGTAACACATCTATTTTTTGACTATTTGCTTTGAGCCCATTAATGTTATGTGTTGCTGTCTTAAATTCTATTTTCGATGCGTGTGGTGGATTTGAGAATTCATTTTCTGAAGACCAAACCACCTGTTGGTCTCGTTCCATTAGTTCAACTGATGCGACAGTTTAGGAGTGATCAGGACAATTGATTTTATACTTTTTCTCAATTGCCATGAGTCTTCCCAAAATTTTCTTGAGTATATCTGCTTGACTTTCTTCTAGATGACGTTTGTTAAATCTTTCTTGAGATAGTCCTCTAGACACGCTGCCTCTTCTCGTGCTTATTCCACTCTTAATTGAACTAGTAGACGACTGGAGGTATCTTGCTTTGTTGCTACTGTTACTACCAGTCACATGATTTGTCACGCAGATCACAGGGGTAAATTTTTTACTATGAAATTTGAGTGATCGACATCCATATGATCGATCCATTTTTCATAGTAAATTGCAACGGCAGGCCCTCTTCAAATGGATTTTTCAGGGGTTTCCTAAAAGGAAACCACAATCACGGGATAATGAATAGCGCTTTAGTTAAATATGCACTTTCTTATTTTTAAGTCTAAAGTAAGATAAGTTGCAAAGTTGAGAAGAATCACGCCCTTAAAGTTGGTCTTTTGTTTTACTTTACATATACTTTTTATCTTGCTTTGAAAGCTTTTTTTTAAGTATAACAACAAACTTACCAAAGTTATTTAACATTCTAAACTATTTAGAGTTATTACCAACGAAGATTTATTGAAATTCAAGCAGAGTTATAACCGACCAAGTAAATTAGATTATAATTGAAGTAATGCTTACTATTACGGTACTACTACGGTACTGATATAGTTTTTAAAAATTTAGATGAAACTATCGATGAAAATCTTAATATAGACGAAAAAACTTTAGCAGCAGATTATTAGGAATTATACGATGTCAAAATTTTGAAACCTGTTATGTTGGATTAAACTACTATCGATAAGAGATTAAAGCTATAGAGTTAACTTAGAGAAAGTTAATTGTATTGAATATTTTTTTTAAAAAAAAAAATTTTATTAAAAATTAAATTATATGATCTTTATTTACATTTCACGCCAAAATTTTTTTTAATAAACATCAAAACTTTAATTTATTTATCGAAGCTAATAACCAATAAGTAATCTCTTAGTAAAAAAATATGAAAATATATCTTTTTGTAGAGTTACTCTGACTAAAATTTATATTCTGTGCTACGAATCCAGTAAAATTAATCATGATAGTAACGACTAGTGAGCCACGTCGAGGTAACTGCTTGAAAACTCCCTAATGCTAAATAAATATGTACTAATAATTAATAAATAATCTTTGAAATAAATAAATAAATAACCTTTATACTTATCGTTATATTGATACAGATAAATAAACCTAAATAAGATAATAAGTATTAGCGACCTTAAATAGCATAAAAAAATTTTTTCCAAGTAAAAAAATAAAACAAAAACATCAATTTATTAAGTGATCTATGTACTGAAAAACGGTGTTTCTTGATTTTCTTCGTTACATTTATAATGTACCAGCCCTTAGCACATGCATTTTGGTGAAAGCTCTCCCTCTGATGCACCTAATAGGTTGTTTTTTGAGTTAATAAGTTGTTAACCTGAGAAGAATCAAACGAAAGTAGTCAAAATAATTGCACATATTCAACAAAGTGGTAATTTATAAGGAAAAGTTCATTTTTTACATTTCTCATACCATTTGATTCATAAAAACCTCGGCAACAGTTTTGTCTTAAGAAATAATATGTATTGGGTTTAAGGTTTTGGGCAAAATTTTTAAAAATGCAATTTCATCAGTTTGTGTAATTTGTGAAGATCATATGATAAAATTTTAGATGTGACAAATCGTGTGACTGCTACTGTTACTTCTATAGGTATATGGGGTTGAAAGGATTTTCTTTATTTGAGGATTCTAGGACTTGTCGTTTAACGAAATTTCTAGAAGGAACTTCTTTTTTAATGAGTTTCCTTGAAGGGTTTTTTTCTGATTGGTTCTGGGTTTCTTTCAGTATTTCCCAAGTAAGTTTATTGTTATAGTACCAAACTGGTTTTTGATTGCATTGGTTAGGTCCTCTTGTGTTTTAAAATAAATACTTGCAGCTCCTCGTTGGTTGTTATTTCTATTTGAAGATATATACACTGCCTTGGCACCAATTTGATTTAGTTGTTGTAAGAGAGCGCTTTCTATTGCTGTTTTAGGAAGGTTTTTAACTACTGCCTTGTACTTGCTTCTTTTTACCAATGTTTCCTTATCATATCTTCCTTTTGTAAGTCTGAACATTTTCCCTTCTTCGAAATGAATACTCCATTCTGTTTGAAGGTGTTTCTCCCTTTTCTTGTTTTTTGGTATGATCTCAACAAACATAGCTTTTGATTTCCCATTCGCCATTGTGCCTGGTATACAGTAGTTGTTTTTCTATAAAACTTAAAATTAATTTTGGTTTTAGTTTTGCTTGAGAAAGAAGCTTCACTTGTAACTTCTTTCTGTTTTTGAATCCCTAAATCTGTTAACTCTTGCATAGGGGTATAAGTTTGGACCAAGTTAGTTTGTATCCCATTAGATTTAGTAATCTCCCTTTGGGTTCTCAATTCTTCTACTCCGTAGTCTGTTGTACCACATTCAGTTGTGAGTAGGATGTTTTGATTAAGTTTCTTCACCTCGTTTTCTTTTGCTTCCAATATGTTAAAAAAAAGTTGTTCTTTTTTAGAAATTTCTTTTTTAATTGCTATTTTATATCCGATCCATTTATGAAGTTCTATCGCCTTTCTGATTAAGCAGATCATATTGAGATCATTGATGCCAAGCCACTTTGCAATGGCCTCATCCATATTTGAAATTTCTCGTTTAAGGTCTTGTCAGGATATAATGCCTCTTGTGTCATAAAAACAAAAAGTCTTTGTATTTGAGAATTCTTTCCATATTCGTAAACGTAGATGTTCTAGAACTTCTATAAGTAGATGTTGAGTCACTAATCTAGGTCACGTTGTATTGGTTTGTCCGTTGTTGTTGTTTGTTTACTTTTGTTGTTAAACTAAATCAGACGTGTTTGTTTATTTGTCCCAAAATAGTAGTATGTGATTACTAATGTAAACAGTGATCTGCACTACAGAGTATAAGCAAAAAGCCACTTTTGAGTCAAAATTTTTGATGAAAAAACTATTTGGTAGTAAAACTAGTAGGGAAACTTGGTGTAAGATAAATTTTGATGTCTTGCAGGTAAAACTATTGTGTTACTGTTAACTGCGCAGCAGATTTTTAATTAGAAACTATCTAAAAAGTTGATTTTTCCTTTCTGGAAAATTTGGACCAAATAATTAGCAGAAAGATTGATAATTTTGAACCATTTTATTCTTACTTCTAACTAAGCCATTTATAATTAATAATGCAATAATATAATGAAATAAAATAATAAAATAATCTAATAAAATATAATTTAATACTACTAAAAAATACATTAAAGAAAATAATAAACTCATTCTATAACATTTTCATCACCTTTAAGAATGAACACTGCAAATTCTAATTTCATCCAAGAGTGTAGAAAATCTTCTTTACTTAATTTTTCCAAGTTAGTATAAGTTATAGTTGTAGCTGAATAAAGATTAGTCAGTTCACAAATTTTAAAAAGTTGAAAAATTTGGTTAGTGCATTTCTATATCATGAAGCTCGTCAAGGTTCCAAGCTTTCTTTTAGAGTATTCCATAGTTTTTGGATTTCTTTTTTGGTTTATTATTTACCTTTAAATGTTCAAGGTAATAACATACTTCACTTGGGATTCTCTTTGTTTATTACAACTTTCTATTCTAAGTTGAGTAAGTATTTCTTGCAATTTCTTTAAGTCAGTAATTCCAGTTAAAGGATTTCTTTGAATATAAGTCCTATCTCTTGTTTCAGTTAAGTCATCAATTAGTTTATTTAGTATAATTCTTTTTGGTTTTACTAGGTTATCATTTCTTTGTTTAAGAGAAATGACTGTATCTTCTTTAATAAGTTCTGGTTGAGTGTTGTTGCCATTATTTTTCAGTTTTAATTCCAAATCTTCTCAAGTGGATTCTATTGAATAAAGATAGTTCTCAAGATTTGGTTCAAATAAGGAATTATTAATTTGATTGTTCTGAATCTGGGTTTTATTCTCTGTAGGAAGTTGTAAAGAGAGTAAAACTTCTATTCCATTAGTTATAATAACATTGATTTTAGTAATTATTGAACTATTATTTTGTGATAAGGGGTCCAGGTTCCATGCTTAACAAATTCAGCAAGGGTAATCAAAGTTTGAGGTTAAAGCGTAAGAGATTCCATTGATTGTTTTGCAACATCTATCATGTGACCAAGAATTCTTTCTTGCAGATCAAAAATCTCATCATTATGATTTATGAGTTCTGGTAGCTTAGTAGAAAGTTGTGAAATTTTTCAAAGAATATACAATCAAAATTTTAGCCCAAACAGAACAATATTAATTGACTTTACTTAGTGGCAAACGTTTTACAAATTCAAAAATCTGATTTTTATATTCTCAAAAATTTCTATTTTTAAACAAAAGTGGGGTAAACTTAAATTCTAAAAGAAATTGGTTGTTGTACACAATAAATTAAGAGGTAGAATGTGTTTTCATTCATTTTAATAATTTCTCCCTAGAAATTCAAATGACAATCATATGTTGCCAATTTTGCTTTTCATAGTACTTAACAAGACAATCACTATATAGTACTGTTTTAATGTTTTTCCTTCCATTGTATACAGTTTATAGGCACCATTATTTAATTTTCTTTAACAATAAATAGTCCTATTCTTTCTCTTCAAATTTTGCAGAATGAAAAGCTTCAATGTTCTTTCTTTGTACTCATACTTTGTCTCAAATTTCAAAATTTTCTTTCTGTATTCTTGAGTCAAATTGAACTTTCTGTTTCTTTTGGGATTTAATTATATGGGCCCTCAAAAGTAGAAACTAGGAAATTTGGCTGATCACGGGTTTTGAGAAAATCAGAAAAACAATTTTGTTACACAAAATCAAAACAATCTAAAAATAGATTATTCATGATTACCAAACTGTTTAAACAGAATTATTAGATCTGCAAATCTGTATTACTATCAGTAAATCTCAGTAAATCTATTTTTAGATTATAACGTCAAAAGCTTTTAACCATTGTATCACAAAAATTCATTAAGTGATCAGACTTTCATTATTAAGTAAAAAAGATCGGGCCTAAAATTTTACACCTGATCAATCAAACAGGTCAATTTTCAAAAAATAGTCAAATTCTCTGGTTTCTACTTTTGAGAGCTCATATTCTCCTTGGCAGCATTATACTTGTATAGTAATTTCTCTATTAATTCAAAGGCTCTCTGTAATATACTGTTTTCTAATAATATTTCTTCATCGGAGTTAACTGGGTTTATAGGAATAACAGTTTCAATTGGCAGAATAGCTTGTCAACCATATACCAAGTGGAAAGGGGTATATTTAGTGGTTGCATGTCTCTTGGTTCTGTATGCAAACTAGAGTTCCGAAGTTTAGTTCAGTTCAATAGAGGTTCAGGTTCAGGTTCAATAAACCTAAACCTAAACCCGAATCTGCTCTAAAAGTTCAATACTAAACTGAACCTGAACTTAAAATTATTAAACTTGAACCTGAACCTGAACTTAAAAAAAGTTCAGTTCAGATGCAGTTTGAATGTTCAGGTTTATAATATATGCACATGTTTACCTAAATCACAATTAGTTAAATCTAGTATAGTTCGTAGGGTTGAGTTAGGACCTTTTTGATACAGTTAGAAGGTCTTCTGTATATAGATATTAAGAATACGATTTATGCAACATATAGGCATATATTGAATTAACCTAACCAGCTATACTATTATAGCATTTGACATAGTGTTGAATGATTGATTGTTTACACGATTTTTAGAAATTTTAAAATTCCGTTGCATAGAGGGTATATAGATCATTTCTATTAGTAAACGAGTGACAAAAAATATTTTTAATGCAAATTTAAAAGTTGCTACATATAAAAATTAATTTTTTACTATATAAATTGATTTTTTGTACTAAGTAAACTTGTTCATAATAAAAAATTACATATATTCTAAAAATTTTATTAATTTTGAATAAAATTTGATAAAGAGTGTGGCGACTTAGAGAAGTGGCCAGATTGTCACACCCCAAGTGGCAGGTCGAAAGTTCAAATCCCACTGACGACGATAATTAAAATTAGGCCTGTGTTATAGTAACTGCAGATCAGATCGGTTGGGTGAGAAACCTGTAACCTTGGTTCTACCATTTTGAATGGGAGCTCTCAGGCGCAATGGTGTTATTGTTACACCGAAGAATCCAAGAAACCGGAAAAACAGAAACCCATTTGGAAAGTCCCGAATAAGGAGGTAGAGTAGGATCTTTGACGGTGCTACCATAAATAAGGTCGGTGCTAGGACCCGAACGAACCTTATAAGGGCAAGGGATGTGCTTAGCGGTTCGGAGTGAAACCGGACTGCGAGTGTCGGTATAATGCAGATGCGTCAGTACTAAAAATCCAGGAATGACTATGAAATGGGACGTGGTTGTTCATGGTATACAAACCAGTAGTTGGACTGGTCTAGACGAACCTAGGTTTGTCCTGGGTGAGGCTAGTGCAGCTGGTCGCACTTGATTACCCTAGAGGTAATGGAGTGAGTCGGGTCTGTTAAAAAGTAGTAATGCAGTGTATACGGAGACCAGAGGGTTTAAATAGACAACTTCCATAGTTGGGTTGTAGGTATGGCAACTAGTATAGAACCTTCGGGCGGACTATTTAAATTAGGCACCAAAAGTGCACGTGTGGCTAGTTGTATCCTCATTTCATGTATACAATGTAATATGAAAATAATTAATAAAGATTACGGCGAGGCAGCCAAAGTTTAAAAAAAATAAATAAAAAAATAAATAAAATTTGATAAAGTTTTTATAGTATCAACTTCTGCGGGGGACAGGGTCTATTCTGCGGGAGTGATCACAAATTGGCCAATCGTATCATGTGTAAACAATAAGTAAAATAGGGTCGTGAAGATAAAAACAACTATATCTTATGTTCTACTGGGCCAATTTTAATAATTCAACCACCGTTAGAATCAGAAAAACCTCCTCTACAATTTTATTTAAAAATTTAATATAGTTACTTAATAAAAATTTTCTTTATTATTAAATATAAAGTTTTTAGTAACTCGTTTATTAATAGAAATGATCTACATACCCTCTACCCTTAAAATATTGTTTTACATGAAATTTTAATAATTGATCACCAAAAAATACATCAAATTGGCATGTTTTATTTTACTTTTCTTAAAATTTGAAGAAAAGATACTTAATTTTGAATTTTTATCAAAAATTCAAAATTAAGCATCTTTTCTTCAAATTTAAGAAAGTAAAATAAATTATACTGATTTGATGTACTTATTGGTGCAGAACAAGTTTACTTAGTGCAAGAAATTAGGATCAATTAGTAAAATTTAGAGAATCATAGAAATTTGTATAATTTTATTAATAAAATTATACAAATTTCTATGATTCTCTAAATTTTACTAATTGATCCTAACTATTTACACTAACTAAACTTGTTCATCACCAAAAACATATCAAATGGCATAATTTATTTTACTTTTCTTAAAATTTGAAGAAAAGTACCTAATTTTGAATTTTTGATAAAAATTTCCAAATTAAGCATCTTTTCTTCAAATTTTAAGAAAAGTAAAATAAAATATGCTGATTTGATGTATTTTTTGGTGCTAAACAAGTTTACTTATTGCAAGAAATTAGGATCAATTAGTAAAATTTTTTTTATTTTTTTAATTTGTATAATTTTATTAATAAAATTATACAAATTTCTATGATTCTCTAAATTTTACTAATTGATCCTAACTTCTTGCACTAAGTAAACTTGTTTAGCACCAAAAAATACATCAAATCAGCATATTTTATTTTACTTTTCTTAAAATTTGAAGAAAAGATGCTTAATTTTGGAAATTTTTATCAAAAATTCAAAATTAAGCATCTTAAAACTTTTAACTGGATCCAAAAATAGATTTCTCTATTTTCTATTGAACAGCTATATTTGATTCGAGTTAGTATTAGTACATAAAAGATTTTGCTACATTATTCGTTATTTTGATGACTACAATATATATGTCAGTTAGTTGTTGCAAATATTTATACTATGATGATAAATTCTGTTACAGAACTTACATGTTACGTATTCTGTTACTATAGTATGTGGCTAAAATCTGGTTAGTCTGCATTAAAATTTTCCAAGCACGTGTAGTGCAGCGCAGGCCCAGTACGATCAGCCTATGTAAGCTCAAAAATAAATTTATTAGTTGTCACTTCATATTGGCAGTCGAGGCCTAAAATATAAATTAAGTCGATGTTACAAAATTGCTTAGTCAATTAATGTTAAAATATCGCACATTTTAAATATTACATATTTTATTATATATTATTATAAAAAACAACAAAAAAAATAAACCCAAAAAAAAATAAAAAAATGAAAACAAAAAAATAAACTATAATATTCCTTATATTTGCTAATATTCACTTATATTTGCTTATATTTGCTTATATTCCTCATATTCGCTATTTCCTGGAAAGTGCCAGAAAATTTAAAATAGTTATTCTTGTAAAGTGCCAGAAAAGTTAGGTCGTTTTCTTGCAAAGTTTCGAAAGAAGTAAGTAATAAATAAAATAAAAGTAAAAAATAAGTAAAAAAAACAATCAAAAAACAAAAAACAAACCCGAAAAAAAACAAAACCAAAAAAAAATAAACTATTATATTTGCTTATATTTGCTCATATTCGCTTATATCTGATTAAATTCGTTCATATTCGTGACTTCTTGCAAAGTGCTCTTGTAAAGTGCCGGAAAAGTCAAATCGTTTTCTTGCAAAGTTCCAAAAAATTTAAAGGATAAATAAAATAAAATAAAATTAAAAAAATAAGTAAAAAAAAAGAAAACAAGCAAAAAACCAAACATGTAAGCAAACTAAATAAAAAAATAAACAAAGCCAAATCTCCATTTCGAATTTGTGTTTTTGCAATTTAGAAATCGTCGAAGGTTTTTGCAAAGTACTGGAATAAAATAAATTAATAAAAATAAAAAAAAAACCAAACCAAAAAACATGAAACAAAAAAATAAATAAAACGAAACCTTGAAAAAACTTGCAAAAACTTGCAAAAACTTGCATTCTTGAACGTTCGAAATTGCTAAAGAAAGTAGTTGTGTGCTCTTGCAAATTGTCGAAAGGCTGGGTTGGCTTGCGCAAAGTGCCAAAAGTTATTAAATTTCTTGCAAAGTGCTAGTGGTAAAGTGTAAAAATAAAATAAAAAAAATTAAAAAATAAAAAAAAATAGAAATAAAAAAAAACAAAACGAAACTAAAAAAATGAAACGAAACTAAACAAAACTAAACTAAACAAAAGGAAAACAAAAAAACAATGCAAAAGTGATAGAAGATCTAAATTATAAACAAAAAAAATAAACAAAGATCTAATTTGATCTTGTACTACAATTATCGAAATTATCGAAACATTTTAAAAATATTAGTCAAACATGTTCTTGATATTATCCAGGTTACAGATTGTCCTAAAATATTTCGAATGTATTCAAAATACTAAAAAGAAAAAGAAAAAAAAAAAAGAAAAAAGAAAAAGGAAAGAGGGGAAAAAGGAAAGGGTGAAAGGGTGAGGAGAGAGGAGAAAAAGGGAGAGGGTGAAAAGGGAGAGGGGTAAAGATCGTTCAAAATGGCCTTTTTTTTTTTTAGAAAATAGTTTGATTTTTTTTTAATTTTTTTTTCTTATGCCAGTTTTCTTTATTTTGTCTTTCTCTTTTTTTTTAACCTACTTTTTTTTTGAAATTTTACTTTTTTTTTCTATCTGGTGATCCAGGTTGAAATATTCATGATGCGGTCAAAACACTATGTAATCATTAAAGATCTGCTGATCGTTATATATTGTTTCAAAGAATTATGATTATAATCGATTTATAGATATATAGCGATTTAATATAAAAAATGATATATATCGATTATAGATATATATTGAATTTTATCCAATTAATCGATATATAACGATATTTTATAATCAATATAAACCGATTAAGTGCTATATATCGATTAATATCTATATATAAAATTTGCTAATGTAAAGTTATTATATTAAAAGCCAATAATTAATTCGCAAGAATGTTAAAACACATGTAATAGTTCTACAAACAGCTAAATAAATCAAACAATTAAACTATTAATCTTCCACAATAACACAATAATTACAATAAGTAGCTGTGCGATACAGTAGCTAAACCGGAAATAGATGATAAACTGTATAAATGAAAATAACATCTAGGGCTCTATAAGTAAAATGTACGGTTGGCGGCGTAATGCATGGGTTTTGGTAGTACAGATAAACCAGGATTTTGTATGCAAGAGACTTGGATTGGCACAGATTTTTGACCTGTGGTGGACCGTATACCCATAATAATTGGACTGTTAATGACTTAGGTTTTGCAACACTTTACTAGTCCAAATGGTACAGGTTTTGATTGCATAAATTTATATCAACAATCAATATAATATGAACAAACTAATTACACATGTATTAAAATTTTGTAACCTGGAACAATTTCATTAGCGAAATTATGAGATATCACAATTTTTTTTAAAAAAATCGTATATAGACCTTTTGCTCTTTATGAAATGAACCAACATGTACCACTATTGACACATATCATTCCGTGAAATGAAGGTGCTATTACATATAATGTGACATAGTGTTCCACATAATTTGTACCACTGTTTACCGTGCCATTCAGTGTGACGCATCTGTACATATCACTCTGATCGTGTCATTTTGTACATTCCTGGCACCAATCCATACCACACCCCAGACCACTTTTTTTTATAGGGGGGCATTATCCAAATAATGACCAGGTGAATAATGACCAGGATTAAGCTTAATTTGATCAAAATTCAGAACACTTTTAGGAGTTATTTTGCATTTATACGAAAAGTCTAATTTAGAAATGTTGAATAACTCCGATATAGATAGTTATATTTTGTATTGAATTCAAATATTTATAGCTGATTTGCAAATTAGTAGGATTATTATTATTCGATAATAAAATTTTGGCCAGTATATTGAAACGATATACTGGTCAAAAATTGTATTATCAAAAATTATATTTTTATTACTAAAATTTACTGTAATTTCGATAATTATATTAAGAGAACCGCTATTTACACCATGGTTTTTGCTATTTGCACTATGGATTTTGTGTAACATCAGATCATCAATCAACCTTTTCTATTTGCACCATGGTATAGTTACACAAATGTTTGAAAAATTTTATTTTGTACTCCTATATGTTGTTAATCCACAAAAGGATAAGTTTTTATTGGTGCAGCATTAAAATAGTCTGAGGTTATACAAAAATTGCGAAAATCTAGCCCACATTATGTTAAGGCCTTAAAAAATTAGAGTAAGGGTTGGGCCGCATTATAAAATTAGGGTTAGGGTTGGCCGTATTATAAAATTAGGTTAGCAGGCCTACTAGATTAGTTATCAAAATAAGACTTGTATAACGTTACATGATATTAATAGCCAAACAATTGTTAATCTACAAAATAAGTTGAGTTTTTATTGGTGCAACATGAAAATAGTCCAAGATTACACAAATTTGCGAAAATCTGGCCCACATTATGTTAAGGCCTTAAAAAATTAGAGTAAGGGTTGGCCCGAATTATGAAATTAGGTTTAGGGTTTGGCCTGCATTATAAAATTAGGTTAACAGGCCTACTAGATTACCAAAACAAGATTTGTGTGATGTTACATAATATTAACGTCGCAAATTAACTATTAATCTACAAAAAAAAGCGAGTTTTTATTGGTGCAACATAGATTACCATGGTATAAATAGAAAAGGTTGATTGATGGTCTAATATTACACGAAATCCATGGTGCAAATAGCAAAAACCATGGTGTAAATAGCGGTTCCCTTATATTAAATCTGCTATTATTTTTGCATTAGAGTGAAACCTGCGTTGCAAGTTAGTAAATCCAGTTTGCATATTTTAAATCCTAGTACATAATAAAAAAAAGATCACAGCATATTTAGTTAGTGTATTTCCAAAAGACAATAATAAGAAGGCTTTTTTTATCATATACTTTATTCGAATAAGAAACTATTAAAGGTTAAATAATTCTTATACGATAAATAGATGTAGTACTAAGAGATGCAGAATTTCAAATTTTATTATGTTTAATACATTGTTCAATTAATTATGAGATTTTGTATCACTAAAATTAGTGCTCCTAAGTCCGGTCCGGGTCTGGTCCAGTCCGGGTCCAGTCTGGGATCAGACCAGACTCAAACTCTAAATTTTACTAATTTCAGACTTCAGACCAGACTCAGACTCAACTATGAGTCCGGTCCGGGTTTGGTACGAAGTCTGCAAACTGGTTTGAGTCCGAATATATTTATATGTATTTTTTGGCGCTAAACAAGTTTACTTAGTGCATTTTGTTAGAATAAATTAGTAAAATTTTATGAATCAATTAAAACTCTTTCCTGTAGATCACTAAACCAAAATCGGAGCTACTGGTAAAGAAATAAAAAAGAAGAAAACAAAGAAACTGTGTTATCTGTGCACCACTATTAGTAGTAACTAAGGGTCGTGGACTCAAAGTAAGCCATAAGTATAAATAAATAAATAAGTAAAGCTGAAAAGGCGAAGAGAGAAGTACGAAATACTGAACTACCTCAACAGCTTACTACCCCGCCGGGGTCTACAAATACGGATATGGAACAGAGTATACAAGCGCAAGTGGACGTCGTAATGGAGGACAGGGTCCCCTTTCCAGAACCTATAATGTATCCCCCACTTCAAGACGATAGGGATAAGAAAAAACAAATCTTGATGAACACATCTCTGCTACTACAACTATCACTACGAAAAGTGGGGATTTTAGCTTACTCCCATCGGAAACAGCTACATCATCACGTGCACAAATAGAAGGAATCGTGAATGTAAATGCACAATTGATTTCCCACGAAAACCTGGAATCTGCACAGACCGAACCTGTTTCAACTCAATCTGACCAGCAACCTAAGACCGAAATGGAATATAGTCAAGTAGTATCGGGTTGGGCTCTGGGGACAGGGACAACCACATGGCAGAATTATGGAGCAATACAATAATTGAAGCAATGAAAAAAAGAATTGACAAACCGTTTGATTGTTCAGTCTGGCACTATGACGTTATATTAGAGAGCTTAACTTCGGAAGAAAAAATGGCAACATTCATTAACTATAAACTTAAAACGCTACCTATAATTGAACCTCTGCCGGAACTGATCCATCTAAAATTCAAACATTACTATACCGCATTTTTCCGCACTTTTACGAGAAATAGAGCAAGTGAACCGGCACATCAAACTGCTTTTATGAAACTGTTTTACAATGCCTTAGATAGGTACAAGGCACAACATGAGGTCATTCTCACAAACAAATACAACAGGGATCAGGTCTATGATAAGTTAAAGAAAAAGTTAGTGCTAGACTAATCACCAACATAGACATGCTAAAACACAATGCCCACAAAATCACAAGAATGATCTTCAATGCAATCGGGTTTGCCAAATTAAGTTGTGCCTTATCTTTCGAAAAAATGAGAGCTATCATTAGACAAGTAATTGACGAACAGAAGAAACAATTACCTGACATACCAGAGGATATACCGGAAGATATAAGAAACATCCTACCTTTCCCACTTCCAATAAGGAATAGGAGCGATACACGTTCTACGGTTGTAGCCCTGAGAAAAATGTACACTTTTGAAACCATCCCTGATAGCTATTTCACCAGAACCTTGGTACCATTACCTGCAAATGTGAGTGAACTAGACAGGGCTATAAGATATATGTTCCCTATCAGAGAACTGTCTCAGTTGTTAGACCTCTCATATTACAGGAGAGTGTTAAAAGAATACTATACGTTCGAAAGAATGCCTCCACAGCACTTTGATCTCCTGGAAGAAAAACCTCCCCTACCTACAACGCCGCAAGAATTAGATCATAGGATAAGAAATTTATTCCCATTTCGACCAGCAGACACAGACGATTTTAAAAGGCATGTAGAGATACTAAGAAGCTATTACAGGTTTAAGAGGATTCCGAATGACTTTATTATTTCGAAGTCAAACCTGCTGGATGATCCGAAACAGATAAAGACAGAAAACACATATACTTTCCCTATAAATAACATCCATACGGCCAAACAATTCATGTTGGAAATAAGGAAACAATAAACAATCCCGATCCCAGTACCTAAAACCTACATAATGATCAATCCGACAGACAAACCGGACTTACCCGTAAATGCTACTGACATAAAATTAGTCAATTTGACATTACCGATAAAAGCACAAAAGGAACTGCTAATAGCAATAAAAGCCCTGAGGCAGCACTATTACTTCCACAAAATACCAGAAGAATGGATAGATATACCATTCGAGGAAACCTTTAAGACACAGAAGACAATCCCTACAACAATAGATGACTTTAAACAATACGTGAATATACATATATCGGAAGCAACAGACCTATTTTCGGTCAAAAGACATGAACAGGTACCTCAGGCAGTAGCAATTATGAAGGAACATTTCAATACTAAGGAACTACCACCTTATCTTAACGAGTTGCCGGACCTGCCCGATCCAGGGTAGGATGTATACTGTAAAAGATAATGAGTTCAAAAAAAGAAGGAAAAAGATCTGAGGTTCACTCAGATACAGAACTGTCATCATCACACAACTGTAAAAGGATTTCACAATTACATAATACAACAAACCAACCCGTTACAGCACAATTTCAACCTAATCAAATAAGTAAACCTGATCATAAGACCAAGTCTGATATACCCAAGTTGGAAACGTTAGAGAAATTGAAGATAGTTACACATAATGTGCAAGGCCTGAATGTGACCACAAAATTCCAACTATGATTAGACCACTGCGCGGAAAATGA
The DNA here is from genome assembly GCA_003550325.1 of Gigaspora rosea. Taxonomy (NCBI): domain Eukaryota; kingdom Fungi; phylum Glomeromycota; class Glomeromycetes; order Diversisporales; family Gigasporaceae; genus Gigaspora; species Gigaspora rosea. The sequence continues at coordinate 15,208 of QKWP01002896.1, read as the reverse complement.
TATACATATCATATCAATGACAGAGACAAAATTTGTGCATAATACTTCTCACGCCTTAAGTTATCCAATCCTTTCTATAAAATCTATGTCTCAAGCTATAACGGTGGGGTCAAAACATAGAGAGTCGAGCTTAGAAACGGCGATAGCGCTAGCCCTTCCCCTACAACAATATATACATAATATATTAACTTTTTTAGGCAGAGCTCTAATAATAGATCTCTTTCTACCTAGAAATACGAAAGTAAGACTCATATCAATTTACCTTCCTATGAATGATAAAAAATTATCAAAGGATACGCAAGCAACAGCAATTAAGTGGGTACAACAAGCCAGAAGAAAAGGAATGTATGTGATAGTATTGGGAAACTTCAACGATAATACCTCAACAAAAAAATGCAAGCGACAAACTCCAATGCTATACGACATGTTATCTAACGGGTTAGAAAGTTCTTTAAACTTCTACAGTATAACGGCACCTACCTGGGCACATGACTCACTGAGTAGCCAAATCGATGATATTTGGATGAGCAACAAATTGTGCTAGATTTCGAATGCCCATTGCTAGTTTCACCAGTAGGAATAACTGATAGTGACCACCAAATTATCCAAACAATATGGTATACTAACCTGCATACTAACCACGAAGAAAACAAAATGCAAAGAGAAAGATATACCTTTATAATAAGACTGAAGAAGACGCCTGGAAAGAACTGCGCCAATTCGTAACGGAGGAACTACAAAGGAAATAGGTGCCCACAAATGCAATATAAGATGAAGAGACATTAAATAAAAAATAGAACACCTGGAATTCTGTTATCAAACAAAGTTGTAACAAATTTGTGCCTCACACAAAAAAAATAAAAAGAGATTTCTGGGCTTTTTCAATGCAGGCGACAGCGATACACCTAGCTCTAAAACAGGCAAACAAAATATATAGAGTCCTAACGCATCTACCAATCCCGCTATCATATCATCAAATTTGCAGTGAAATAAATAAATATTTGCCGCTAATAAGGGAGAAGGCAGAATAATTTATCGCCTTTGTAGATATCACAATATTATATCCTGAAAATATTACCTCTTTTAAGACAGAGATAAAATGTATAAGAAAAGCATTACAAAGCGCTAGAGATCTAGAAAATTACAAAGAGAAAAAGGAGAAAATCCAATACTATATAGATAGACGGGAAAGACTGTTCACGGAAAATACGAAAAGAATGATCAGTAGTGTATTACAGTGCAATACCACTCCCGTAACTTTCAACAATATTCAAAAAGAAGACAGTATTGTCACTAAGGCAAAATAAATAAAGGAAGCCATGCGGAATCACTTTGAACAATGGACTCAATACAATCCTCCCGCAACGGCTTTGCGGAAAAACTGGCAAGATGAATACATGCCTAAAGTAGAGATTAACAAGAGTTGGTACACACAATTAAATGCTAGGATAGAGTTGGACGAACTACGAGCAGTTATAGCAGACAGCTCTAATAAAAAAGCCGCTGGCCCTGATGGAATAACGAACGAACTCATAAAACAACTGCCAGAATTAGCTATTGAAGCGTTAGTACAAATTTTTAATGCATGCCTAGAATTAAGCAAGACTCTAAAGTCATGGAAACAGAGCCTAATATAGCCTATAGCTAAGCCGAATTTTGATGAAACATTAAATAGAACCATCCCAAAACGTTAATCGAACACGTGAGAAAATTACTAACCAAAATAATAATGAAAAGACTAAATCAAGTACTACATAACTATTCAATCCTCTCAATAGCAAACTACGCGGCGTTACCCTGTGACTCAACCCAGACACCCATCCAATATTTATCACACTTGTTGGAGGATGCTCAAATAAGTAATAAAGAGATATGGATCCTCGCACAGGACATGTCAAAAGCGTATGATTCCATGCACTTGCTACTGGTAAAGCTTGCGTTGCAAAGAATAAAAATCCCTGCAACTATGATAAATATTATCTATGACATCTACTGCAATTGCACGAATCAGGTAATAACTGAATACGGGAGAACAAATAGTTATATAGTACAAGACGGGCTAGATCAAGGCGAAACACTATCCCCAATCCTCTAAAAAATTTATTATGACCCTTTGTTAAGTAGAATAGTAAAACAACACGAAGGCTATAGGATGGAAACAACAACACCACCGCCATCTACCCAAACAATCACATTTCAAACATCGTGCTTAGCATACATGGATGATTCAACCTGGGTAGCACCTTCTAAAGAACGACTACAAGAAATACTCTCCACTGCCCTCTAATTTTACAATTTTGCTAACATAGCAGTTAATCCAAATAAGTCCACTCTTATAAAAAACTCGAGCCGGCCTGATACAACTATAAATTTTGCAGGTACAGTCATCAACAACATAGAACTGAAGAGCAATTTCAAATTTTTAGGTTGCTTTTTCACAAGAGCGAATAAATACACATACATCTACAAGAAAATAGAGGAAGAATTTTATACTGACCTAAAAAAATTAGAAAGGGCAAAAGTCATGGAGAAACAAACTGTGTATATAATCAATGTAGTCTTACTGACTAGGCTAGGCTACAGAACCCAGAATACGACATTACCCAAACCGATGTGTAATGCCATGACTGCGCGCTGTATTAAGATGGTGAAACATAAGGCAGGGCTAGCAAGAGGAACCCCAAACTCGACCATAACAAATCCACAATTATACGGCCTAAAAACAGTGGAGCAAATAACGACTACATAGTAATCCTCACCAAACTTATACGATCGAGAAATTTTCATAAGTCACCGTTAAAAGTCAGGCTCCAACAATTGCAAAACGCAGCCCTTTCACCACTTTCTATTTTGGAATGTAAACCTATATTTCCCACAAATGAAATGAAAACAAATACAGCGTAGCTAAATAATGTCCCTCCACCAAATAGGCTTACAGCTATATAACGGAACAAACATATGGCCAATAGCATTAGAAACAGAGGGAACTTCTATAAATTGCATACTTGAAGGCATGAAAAATGCAAGCAAAATCAAACAATGTTTAAATAGACACAACGTCGCGTTCATCGAACAATTTCTTAATATCACATGTACACAAGCCACATCTTGGTTGGGCTTTCAACATAATATAAAGAAGATTCCCAGGGGAAGAACTCCAAAGTGGTTCGCTGAGATAATAAACAACATACTGAACATTGCAGACCCTTCTCTTGCTTTGATAGAGCCAAACCCGTTTACACACAAAAAATGGAAAGAAGGAGACCCTAAATGGGTATACATAGAATACAATTTATTTGGGAAAATAAAAAGTTACATACAACATACTGTAACAATAGCACATTGGAAACAGTACAACAACCACTTAAAGCGCTGCACTGGTTGTCAACTAAATAAGAATGCAAACAAAGTTTATGTCACTTCGTCTGCGCCAAATCCAAAATAACTGGCATACAAGTAGACAGAAAGAAAAAGATACATGCGGAACTAGAAGACCTACTAGCACCGTACAAAGACACGGCCAAGACAGCTAGAACAACAGCTGTACTAACGCTTCCAGGAAAATTAAAATTCGATCAAGATTTAACAAAACTCTTCCCCGAAATAGCAGACACACCATGGGATTTCCATCAAATTATAAGAGTACCAAGATCAATAAAAGTCCAGATCACAATGAATAAAAACAATGGTGAGAGCCATAACCAAATAGCCACATGGACTATAGAAGACACGCCGTGCACATTAAGTATAAGTACGAAAACTTGGCCGTTGATATTGAAAACAGCGCTAAACGCAGTCATAACTCTGAATATTGCAGTACCAAAGAAATCAAAGATAATAATAGAAACAGATATAGTACCCTTAAAACAAATAATAGATGATTATATAAATATAAACATACAACCGACACAAAGTATAGAAAGGCATAACCTACCTAATCACATTAGATGTATTTCAGTAATACTAAAACGGAAACAAATATCACTGGAAGTCAAAATAAAAAAAGACATTGCAAAAAGCACGGCAGATAGGTACTACAAAATGGACCTAAAAGCACACAAACTACTAAGGGACATACACGTGCTTCACATGCAAAATGAACCAATAACATACAATCTGAAGATGGTGGTTAAACACGCCTTCCAAGCAGCGAGGTACTCAGAATGGTATTGCCAAAACAGAACAATGCAAATAAATGTCAAAGGAGTGATAGACTGGAAAAAAACGTATGACTACATTAACTACGATTATCGACCAATGACACGCTACACCCATACGTCTAAATCAAAACTAAAGATCTTCAAAATAAAAATTTTAACCAATGAGTTACCACACCTACTAAACTTACACTATAGGGCACCAACAAATTACTCAAATCCTACTTGCCCAAGATGCACTAAAGAAATAGAAGATGAAAAAAATTGGCTACGGTGCGAAGCGAACACGGAAACACTAAGTGACATCATAACAGAAGTACTGGGCAAAATCTCAAAAAAGAAAAAATATACGAAAGCCCAAAAAGAAAAATACATTAAAGATTTCGAACAAAACTACGCAAGACCAAGTAGCAAGCAAAGAATGGGAACTTTCCTGAAGCAAATTGAAACATTGGACCAAACAACGCAGAGCAACGATAAACTAGAGATCGAAATAGCCCATATAATAACGGAGAAAATATATAAGGAAATTTGGATCACCAGTAGACAGCAAATACAACAATTACACAGACATAACAGTACCTCCACAACTGACCCACATTAAAATAACAGTAAAGTAGACCTACTGCTCGTGTTATGGCGTAATAAATATATTACCAATAACCTAAAACCAACTTATATAGATTCATTAATTCAGTGAGGTTTTGACCTTGCCTGAATGGCTTAGGTCGAGCGTAAAGTTAGCTCTAACCCCAAATCCATAATAAACAAATGTAATTAAATTAGAACGATTTGTAATAATTTACTACAATTGGTTAATAAAGGAAATGAGGGAAGACCTCACTTGTAAAAAAAAAAATAAATTTTATGAATCATAAGATTTTATAGAATTTATTAATAAAATTTTATAAAATCTTATAATTCACAAATATTTATTAATTAATTCTAACAAAATGCACTAAGTAAACTTGTTTAGCATCTAAATATGCATCAAAACGGCTGTTTTGTTTTTATTTTACTTGTAATTTAGAGATTTGATGACAATTTTGGATTTTTGATCAAAAAAGACAAATTTTAACATCTTATCTCCAAATTTCAAGTAAAATAAAAACAACCCTGCAGATTTAATGTATTTTTAGGTGCTAAACAAGTTTACTTAGTGCATTAAGTTAGAAATAATTAGTAAAATTTTGTGAATCATAAGATTTTATAGAATTTTATTAGTAAAATTCTATAAATTCTTAAAATTCCCAAATTTTATTAATTAATTCTAACAAAATGCAATAAGTAAACTTGTTCAGCACCTAAAAATACATTAAATTGGCAGGGTTGTTTTTATTTTACTTGAAATTTGGAGAAAAGATGCATAATTTTGGATTTTTGATCAAAAAAGTCAAATTTAAGCATCTTTTCTCCAAATTTCAAGTAAAATAAAAACAACCCTGCCGATTTAATGTATTTTTAGGTGCTGAACAAGTTTACTTAGTGCATTTTGTTAGAATTAATTAATAAAAATTTGCGAATTATAAGATTTTATAGAATTTTATTAATAAAATTCTATAAAATCTTATGATTCATAAAATTTTACTAATTAATTCTAACAAAATGCACTAAGTAAACTTGTTCAGCACCTAAAAATACATTAAATCGGCAGGGTTGTTTTTATTTTACTTGAAATTTGGAGAAAAGATGCTTAAATTTGACTTTTTTGATCAAAAATCCAAAATTATGCATCTTTTCTCCAAATTTCAAGTAAAATAAAAACAACCCTGCCGATTTAATGTATTTTTAGGTGCTGAACAAGTTTACTTAGTGCATTTTGTTAGAATTAATTAATAAATATTTGTGAATTATAAGATTTTATAAAATTTTATTAATAAAATTCTATAAAATCTTATGATTCATAAAATTTTACTAATTTATTCTAACAAAATGCACTAAGTAAACTTTTTCAACATATAAATATATTCGGACTCAGACAGTCTGCAGACTTCGGACCAGACCCGGACCAGACTCAGACTTGACTAAAAAGTCTGAATATAAAAGTCTGAGTCCGGTCCGAAAATCAGACCAGACTCAGACTTGACTAAAGTCTGGTTCGAGTCCGGTCTGTAGGAGCACTAATTAAAATGCTTATAAACTATACATATCATGATATATATCACTCTGTTCCTGGTATAAATAAACTCTATAAATATCACACCATTTAAAAAAAACCCCCTCGCACGTACTCAAAAATGCCTTGTTAAGTTATTAAATAGAAAAAAAAGTTAGTATAAAGTGAATTTTGAAAAAAACATAGTGTCAATAGAGGGTGGAATAAGACATTGTTCAATATTGAGCTTACAGAGGCTAAAAGAAGGGATAGTAAGCAGAAGAAGCAGAAAAAACAAGAGCAAAAAGAAATTGTATACAAGTTGGTCAGGATTTAATGTTATCAAATAATAGGTTTACATGTAGCAAGTTGGTGAATGCAAATGTATTTAATTGCTGATCCGGTAATTATTGGCACTAATTTTATATAAGAAATTGGAGGACAATCCTTTAAGAAATCACATTATACCCGAATATCTAAAGAGAGATGGAGTACAAAAAATTAAAAACACTCACATTTTGGTAGTACAAAATCATAGCACAAAACTCAACGTTTAATGCTATATAAAAAAAAGTTAGCCTTGTCTTGTTATTGAGCACGTTCAATATAAACAGATCGTAGATTTATTATGACCAAGTCAAGTAAGACTATTTGCAATTTCTTCCGATTATAATGCGTATCATATCCGCAGATTTTTGGAATGATCATCATTTTTGACGCACTCTAAAAATTTTAGTCATATGATCTACAGGGTGCGTCAGCTAGTTGACATCCAATAAAATTACAAAAGTATCACTGTAATTAACTTAACTCACCCATTTCAACTGCTCCACCGATAACAATAGGTTTAGATCACACAAGTTTACTCTTCGTTACGCTTTTCTGCAGGTCAACAATTACCTATAAAGTTTGGTATGGTACGTAAATTTGATTTTTTTCTTTAACAAAAAGGAATTTAAAAGTTAGTGAAGATATTGCAGGCTACGGAATACTCTAGGGTAATGGTCCAATTAACTATTCAGAACTGTTTCAGTTGTCAAGTGCTTTCCTTGGTTATTGAAGATATAAAAGGACCGACTAGTTAATTGTATTGTATAACTGTAAGCAATAAATACACGGTATGTATCTGTATGTTTCATTTATCTTTATTTTTCATAAATCAAAAATATCGAGCAAATTAAATAATTACTAATTGTCAACAATTGGCAGATACTATATGAACGATCAGATGGATCGTACAGGATATTGTTATGAATATGAAATTAGAATTGAAAAGGATGAAAACAAGGCATTCATATATTACCTGCTATCAAAAATTGGCAGACATGAATGATTTTAACAGAATTTTATTGTTATTATTTAAGCATTGGAGTCGATCGAAATCGATAAGCATAAAGCATCTTCATATTATTTGAAGTCTGCTGTGGCAGGTAATTCTATGACCAAGAGACCATAGGAAGGAAAAAACATCAAACCTTCTGGTAGTATTAAGGTCGATGAGGTGATTATCTTTCGCAAAAACATATACAATCTTTGGGTGTAACACTTTCTGAAAAGTGAATGCCATATTTCGAATGCTTGCAATTCAACATTATTATATGATTTCACAAACATGCATGTCAGTGAAGTCATATGATAGCATTGGATGGCATTCGAACTATGCCACTCAACTTGTTAAATTTAATTTTATTATAAAGATATTAAAAATGATTAGGCGAAATTTATCTAGATATTTTGTGGATGGAAAATAAATGATGAAAAAAAACAATAAGCTTGAATAAATTTTTTTTAGTTGTAAATCATATATTTGTTATTTTATTTGCGTGCATAAACCTTCGTAAATAATCATACAATGTAAATTTTTGAAAAATTGCATTTACTTCGAAAACTTATGTAACAAAAAATTTAAAAAATTTACGAAAGGCTTATAGTAAAAATTAGAAAATCTGTGAAATATAGATATAAAATTCAAAATATTACAAAGGTAAAAATCCAAAAACCTGAAAAAAATCTAATAAAATTTTGAAATATTACTTTGCAGCAATAGTCGCTAATATCACATGACTACATTCAGCCAATAAATTCATTTAATAAAATAATAAAATTTTTATTTACTACAGTTTATGATTTATTATTAACAAATCATATATAACTAGATTATTATTATTTGAATTCAATCTTATATTCAATAAATTCATTAAATTTAATGTAAACTTCTATTCCTCGTTTGCTATAAAAATAAATTATTTAAATAGTTAAAATATTTGTATAATTAATTAATTAAATTATTAAATACATACATGTATTCATCCACTTTGTATATTGTTTTCCATCTTCTTCACTGCAATTTTGAATATTAATCTATTTGATTACATTTTCGTAGTTTGTAGAATGAGGTTGAAATTCTTTAATGCAATCAACATCTTCATTTCCACTTGTCTATAAATCACAAAACCGGGAATCTATAAATTAAATAGTTATTAAAACCTTTACTACTTGAATTACCCAGCCTATACAAGTGGATCAACAACTGTACAACAAATCACACCACTGTAGCAACAAATAAAAAATTACCATAGCACACCAAGACACAATCGCACTATTATAACACTAAACGATAAACCCAAAGTGTTGCCAATGACGAAACGACACCAACGACGAAATGACACCAACAACAAGATGGAACCAACGTAATGATTTAAAAGCTTACATGAAAAGTATCTAATATTTTGTAACTTTAATCTGTTTTCAATATATATATATATATAAAAGTCAGGAAAAATTATTTTTAATATTGCTAAAATCAAATTTTCTTTAAAAGCGTAATGTTAATGTGGAAAGAATCTTAAAAACCAACCTATTATAGTCTTCGCTCTATTATAAGAATTTTAAAACTACCAACAAACCAGAGTCTTTACCCACTGTAAAAATTTTAAAAACTACCATAGAAAAAAAAATATAAAATATGACATGCTTTCAAGAGAGGGATTACGCGGACCCTAAGCCATTTAATGCGATTCCCTGCATCATATTATATTTATGTAAATTTCGAGGTGGATACATTCAAAGTTATTTCTCATCTCGTAGCTCAGTGGACTAAGCCACGGGAAGCTCATCGGGTCTTCCTCTCCTTGCTACAAAGACAATTATAACTGACGATCGTGCCCTCTATAATAGAAAGAACAATAATATATATGACATGCTTTCAAGGGAGGGATTACGCAGACCCTAAACCATTTAATGCGATTCCCTGCGTCATATATTATTTTTAATGTAGAAATGGACATACGAAAAATAGGGAATTTTTTTTATCGGGTGGATTTGAAAAATTTCAGAAAAAAAAGGTTTATATATACCAGTACTTATGTGGCTTTGGTATTGGTAATAAGAATATCTGATATATATGTACTGTATGTAGGGGTTAAGCCCACATAAAAATTTGGCTTTATCCAGTTGACCCAGTTGACCCGGTTAATCCGATTAAAATTATAAGCATGTGAAAGATGTACAATATACGTAAAATGTTTAACAAAATTTATTTAAATAATTTAAC
>QKWP01002895.1:5631-43892 GCA_003550325.1 Gigaspora rosea | reverse complement strand
CCCAAAGTTTTAAAAAAAATTTGGTGCAGATTCTATTTTGATAGACAGGTTGATTTTTTCTAAAACTTTGGGTGAAGATATCTTGACAACACCTGACAAAATTCGATAAAATTTTTTTTATTTGAAATCTATAGATTTATAGAATTCAAATATAAAAATTTTCTCAAGATATCTTCGCTCAATTTATAGAAAAAATCAAAACATCTATTAAAATAGAAGCTGTGCCAAATTTTTTTCTAAAACTTTGGGTAAAGATATCTTTACAACCATCTAATCAAATTTGATTTATTTAAATTTTATAGTTTCATAGAATTCAAATAAAAAAATATTCATCGAATTTGATCAGGTGGTTGTTAAGATATCTTTGCTCAAAGTTTTAGAAAAAATTTGGCACTGCTTCTATTTTAATAGACGTTTTGATTTTTTCTATAAATTGAGCGAAGATATCTTGATAATCATCTAACCAAATTCGATGAAATTTTTTTCTTTTAAAATCTATGGGTTATAGAATTCAAATAAAAAATTTTCATCGAATTTGATTAGGTGGTTGTAAAAATATCTTCGCTCAAAGTTTTAGAACAGTTTTTGTTTAATAGCAGATTTTACCCTATCTATATCAGATTTTAGTAGTATTTCACTTGTTTAAATAGCTATAACTTCTCATCTAAAAGGTTTTAAAAAAATCTGACTAATAACTTTGTAGAGCTATATCAGCCCTATATGTATGCCAAATATCTTTTCAAATTCTTATTACTATAAGAAGTTAAGGGCACTGATATTTATTAAATATTAATTTAGAGGGTAGGGTCAAGCCAAATTTTATCTCATATAACAATTTTAGCCAATTAAATTTGATAAAAATATTAGCTGGGTAAGCCTCTATAGTAAATGGATATTAAGTAATAAATATCAGTACCAGGACCCCAAAATATACATAGATAGGTCAGGTATGAGTTTGCTTATTTTTGAGGTTTTTTATACAAATCTTTTCTATTTATAGTAATTTTTTGCTTATTTTTGAAGTTTTTTCTGCAGATCTTTCTATTTTTAGTAACCCAATAATTAACCTGACCTATCTATATATATTTCGGGTCCTTTAGCACCCCTAATGCATTTTAAAAATTAAAATTTTATATATAAATTTATAAATTTATATATAAATATTAATTTTCAAAATACATTAACTTCTTATAGTTGAGATTTTGAAAAGATATTTGGTATAATATAGCTCTACAAAGTTACTGATCAGATTTTTTTAAACCTCTTAAATAAGAAGTTATAGCCATTTAAACAAGTGAACTAATTACTAAAATACTCTGTATAACTATTAAGTATAGATTACTAGCACCATATTTATTTTATTTATTTTGTATATATTTTATTTATAATATATAATTATTTCTATACTATCTAAAACTCAAACCTGTACTAAAACTAACTTTAATACTACAATCTAACCTTTACTCTAATCTTATACAACTATCCAACCTATTCTTTATTTAATAATAATACTAACTTTTATTAAAAAGCCTATTAGTAATATCAACTATTAGTAATATCAATTACATTGTTAGGGGAGCACCATTTATCATCTGATTTTTAGGATAGGGGTGAGAGTCAGAAAATTATCAGGTCCTAATAGCAGATAACTTTTAATTGACTAAAATTATTAAAATTTTTAAAAATTTTTATAGTTTAGCATTAAATAACTTTTGAACTAGTAATCCGTTTTGGATGATTTTATTACCAAAATGTTCGTTTCAATGAGATAATTCCAATAAGTCTAAAATTACCAAAATTCAATCACAAGATCCCAAGATCATTTAGATTTGTCTGCTTTAATTATATTATTTTTGTATATATTAAAAATTTATCTTATAAACTTTAATATTAAATAACACTTGAACCAGTGATCCGTTTTGGATAATTTTACTACCAAAATGCTTATCTCAATAAGACAGTTCTAATGAATCTAAAATTATTAAATTCTAATCAGAGATCCAAAGATCGTTATAGATTTGTGTTATTTTAATATAATCTATTAAAAATAATACAAATCTATAATGATCTCTGGATTCTGTGATCAGAATTTAATGATTTCAGATTCATTAGAATCGTCTCATTGAGATGAGCATTTTGGTAGTAAAATTATCCAAAACGAATCACTGGTTTAATTTAAGAGTTATTTAATATTAAAGTTTATAAAATCTTTAATAATAATTTTTAAAATATACAAAAATAATATAATTAAAGTAACAAATCTATAATTATCTTGGGATCCTGTAATTGGATTTTGATATTTTAGACTTGTTGGAATCATCTCATTGAGATGAACATTTTAGTAGTAAAACCTTCACAAACAGATCACTGGTTCAAAAGTATTTAATGTTAAATTTTAAAAATTTTTAAAAATTTTAATAATTTTAGCCAATCAAATCATGGTATTTGACAATCAGGTAGGGGAGAGGGTAGCCTCTTAGTAGCAAAAAATCAGATGATAAATAGCGCTCCTTTTACAACTTCTAGAAAACATTACAAAAAAAAACAAACAACAAAATGACAAAATAATAATATTAAAAAAAAATAAAAATAAAATACTAAAAATAAAATAGCAGTACAAGAAAATCAAAGTTGTAATAAAACAACAATAGAAAAAAAAGTAAACTGCTACTAATAAAACAACAACTACATTTTACTTATAACAATTAAAAATACAACAACTGCAATTGCTAATTAAAAATCAAGAATAAAACTAAAGATGATATTAACAATGAAAAGCAATATTGTCACAGGTTAATTAATGATTTTTGTCAAAGAAAAACCTAACCTGGATAGTAGAGGCACTATTAATTAATTAGACACTTCAAACCAAACTTATATAAGGCAAGTATTTGTTTTTAACTTTTACTTTATTTTAATACAATTGGTTTAATTTATTACAAAGAGGATATTAGACTAACTAAAACTAACTAATAATTAATTAACGATCTCTTAACTACCCTAATCGCTTTGCTTAAATACTTGATTGACTCATATATTACCTATGTCATATTTGGATCATATGATCCATTGTTTCTTATTAATTACTTCATATTTTATGCATATTTTATTGATCTTACTTATGATCCGGTACTGGTTACCCTGATCGTTACATTACTCTGGCATATTATTTTACTGATTGCCCATAAATGATCAATTTATTGATCTCATAATTCTGATCAATCACATGTGTCACATGCACAAGTCATTGATCGATTGTTTTTAACCTTATTTTCTGGCAAGTATGTCACATACTATTTACCACTGTGACAGGACCCCGAGCTATTAGTATATAGGTCACTGAATTAGATTCGTAGCCAATTTAATAACTTTTTTGGATTTAAGATTTTAGATTTGCTTAAAATCAACAAAATTTTAAAAAAAGTTAGATTTTCAATTTGCGTATTTTTTAACTAAATTGAAAACAGTTAGAGATTGCAAACGCTTATTTTTGGTACTGATAGTGCATGGTTTACTACCGTAAATTCCTAAAAATAAGTTATCTTTTTTTAGATTTAAAAATCGGAAGTAATTTTGAAGTATTATAACTTTTTAAGGAATTTGTACACAATAAGGAGATAGCTTATTTTATCCTAAAAAGGTTTATTTATCTCAATGTTTACTTTTAAAATTTATTTTACGTACTAATACACATTCTGATGTAAATAAATACAAACAAATACCTTTTTTATTATTATAATAATAATATAAATTAATTTTAAATTTTAAAAGCTATTGTAAGCAATTTAATAATCCAAATTTAATGATTTTGGTACTATTCAAATTGTCTTATAGAGACGAATCGAATGGTACCAAAATCATTAAATTTGGATTATTAGATCTCTCACAAAAGTTCTTCAAATATTTAATTAAATGCTATATAAAGAGGTAGCTTATTTTCAAAGTTAAAAATTTTATTATTGATTTTAATTTAAAAATTAAGAATGGGTTATAGAGGTTTTTAAGTTTTTTGTTTAAAATTAAAAGAGTAGCATATTTTTGGAGTAACATATTTTCAGAAGTATTTTATTATAAGTTAGGTAATATGTTTGCTTATTTTTAATAAATTTTTTATGTCATATGGTAAAAATGCTTATTGATATTAATAAAAATGCTCGCTTAGAGCTATTATAAAAAATTTTAAATTTTTTGTAACCTATATACTAATAGCTTGGGGTTCTATCATGACAATATTAAAAAAAAATTGGTTAAAAAAAAGGGGTTTAAAAAAAGAAATCTGTGTATTTATATTTTTATGTTGATCTGTATAACAAAAAAGTACCCATGTACTTACATAATTCTGACCTAAAACTGAAATTGATAGACCATATGACCCAGAAAATCTCATCTATCTTTTGTATTTGTTCTTAGATAAAAAAAATTTAAAAAATTAAAAATTTTTAAATTTAACTATAATTAGAGATTGGGACTAAATTTAAATATTCAAGTTTATCACTTAAAATTTGATTTTATTATACCAAAATTTGAGTTTATCATATCAATTATTAATACTTAATATGATAAACTCGAATTTTGGTATAATAAAATTGAATTTTGAAGTAATAAACTTGAATATTTAAAATTGGTTCAAATCTCTACTGTAAATTATAAAAATAAATTAATAAAATTTGAGTATTTCTAGATATCTCTGGTCAGAGATACCTAGCGGCAATGTTTTGGACCTAAAATACAAAATAATTATATAATAGCCATATTTGTATAGCAAAAAGGATGACTATCATGAATCAGTCTAACAAAACAATAACAATAACAAAAAGTATAAAAAAGTATAAATTTTGAAAAATATTAAAAATATCTATTTAAACCTATTGCAAACAGTGTATAAAATCTGATCCCAAAAGTATGTAAATCTTGTGCATATTGTATATATAATTTATATGAAGAATTCTAAAATTTTATACAATATAACTTTTATATACACAGACCAGCCTGAAGAAGTCAAAAAAACAAAAAAAACACAAGAGCATAAAAACAGCATTCTAAACCTATCTTGGGCCATTAATAAAAAATGTCAGGAGGCAATTTTATCTATATTGGTTCTAACCTTAACCCCGACCCTAATGATAAACAGCTCTGATATGAATTTTAACTAATATTTTAAAAAATCACATGGGTACATGGCTTTAGCTATCCCAAAAATAGGTCAAATCATGTAACTTTTCTTATGATTGGTCAATTTTAAAATTTTCCAATTAGTTTTTAGCAAATTAAAATATAAAATCAAATTTAGCAATTAAAATTTAAAAAATCAAGAAACTATCAAAATTTAATCTAAAATTTTTCAAATAGGACAAAGTCACGTGGTTTTAGGCTTTAAGTGTCATGCACTGTATAAAATTATTAAAAATTACTTCTAGAATTAAAGTTTGAGAATACACAAATAAAAATTCTAATCTTATTTCTTTTTTATTACATAAATCTTTTAGATCTGACTGACTTTTATGTATAACCACATTGTCTAAACTAGTACACTATATCATCCAGAAAAGGATTTATTTTTGGTGAATATAATAAAAATATTTTAATTAATATTATATAAATTACTACTGTATATAACTTTAATTAATATAAAAAATGCTTACTAAAACATGTTCAATAAAATCTTCATAACCTTTAGTATTCATAGATCCTTATTAAATACTATAAGCCAAAAGACCATCAATATATAATGCCCCTCAATAGTAAATCATCTTCCTTTCACAAAGGATGTATACTTTTGAGCATATAACCCTAAAAAACTCCATCCATAATGACGTGCTAATGCTCTTCTAACATAAGCAGTCTCGCCAGAGAAAACTAACTGATTAGGTGTATATTGAGACATTTTTATAAAAAGTTATCTCCGTCAATTCTTTCACAAGCTTTGAAATCTGTATATTGTTAGAATAGCAATACAGTATATTCTATAAAATAAATTATATAATATTAATAAAATCTTACTTGTTTATTTGTATATACAAGTCGATGTATAGCCCTCCAAATTGTTGTAAGACCGACCTTTCATCCTAATCAGATTCCATTTCTGACTGTAACTCATACAGATACCAATCGGGTCTTTCTTTTATTAAAGATATTTTATGTCATAATAAACGAAATCTGCCTAAAAGAGACGGCAATTCTTCAACACAGCCATATTTTTGGAATTGCTTAAGCACTCTACCTACAGAAGATCTGCTAACACCTAAGTGTTTGGCAATTACTCGGACAGATAGTCTTTCTAAATTTTTCTCGACTATTTTCCAACGAATCTGTTTAGAATATCGATTGGTAATACGTTAATAGTGTAATACATGTTACTGTATATAATATATATGTTGCGTAACACCGAGATCAATAGCTTATTGAATTGGCCGAATCATTATCGGCAAATTTTTTGGGGGGTGTCCCAAAAATTTATGAAAACAGCAGTAAAAATGCCGTAAATCGTCCCGAATTTAGGCACACATGTATATCTGCAACAATCAATATTTGCAGAATTGGGACCATATATTAAAAGAAAGCATAGGGCATATTAGTTATATTCATAAAACTGCAAATCAAAAAAATTTCAACTGTTTTAACATTATCTTTAACTTCGAAAAAAAATTCAATTTAACAGTATCTGACAAAAATCTTTATTGTTTAGATAATTTTTCGATATTATTTCGTAAAGAAAGATTTTCTTAGTTCTTTATATAATTTTGATATTATTTCATTATCACCAAAGAAAAACGAAAAAAGTTTGCAAAAAAATTTATTATAAAGAATTAATTGAATTTATAATACAGTAAATATAGCAATATATTAAAAGCACCCATTATTATTATATCAAACAAGTCTCGTGATTTTTATTCAAGTTACAGATTTATCCTGCATATTTGCGCTTTTCTGATGGTACGTTACCATCTTCTGGAAAAGTCATTTGAAGATGCCCTTCCATTGTTTCACGCAGTGCTAATATTCTGTTATGTTGTTCTTTAGACATAATACCAGTACATCCATCTACAGGTTTATTTGCTGCATGTGCTCCAAATGACCACCAAGTTGATGCAGAATAGACTTCGGCTGCTATTATAGGTGTACAAAAACTAAGTAAAGCAATAATGATACTTATCACATGAATCAATAATTGTATAATTAAAACTAATCTAATTAGCTTAATATCATTGAGCTGATTGACATTGGTAGAAATTGTGCCTTCAATGGGCTTTGTAGAGCCAAATCCAGTGTTAATAAGATAATGACCTTTTCGCAATAATGATTTAATTTGCATAGCAAGAAACTCTGGTGAAAATTCTCCATTAGTTTTATTACCAAGATATGTGAAAAACGGACTCCAATAAAGTTGAGATGTAACCATAGTCAAATGTTGTAAATACTTGATGGTATAATCCGCTATTTCTAACTGTCCTTTGTTAGGCATCACAGTTGTAGCATCTGCAACAGTTACATTTTATGTGAAAAATCTATATACACATCCCCCTGTCGTTGTATATATTTCACGTCACATACGGTCCTATTTAGTTTATCAATAGTAGCAGTTACCGCCTGTGCCTGATCACTAGAAATAAACGTCGGCCCAGCAGTAATCATCGCCGGGAAAACGACCTTGCCTATACCATTTCCATATGAAAATGGCACAATACCAATTACATTAGAAGATTCCCATGCAGCAACAGAATAGAATGTAAACTTTCCATGTAATTCAGTATCATTGGCCATCACATAATATATATTAGGAACACCATGTCTTGCACTTCCATTTTGAACTACAATTACTGCCCGCGTGATTGTTAGATTGATTGTTGGATTAGGCTCTATTGAGCAATTGACAGAATAATCAAATAAAGGGACATTTGAATAAGTAGCATTGGCATTAACTGTTCCATTCATGATCTCTGTTATTGTAGGCACAGGCTGTTGATCCGGGAAAACCATCCCACCGTATTCATTCATACCAGTATTATTAGCCACTTGACTGTTTGCCAAATAGTCCATCATGCCTTCAGGGGAAAGTCCAAACGGACACGTATTTAATTTCCGAACTAGGGTGCCTACACTGTATGAGCTGCAATTGAGTTGAAATTCAAGAGAAGAAAGTAATTTCAAACCTCCACTCGTAGGAACGACTTTTGCATGTGCAAATGCATTCGTTACTAATTGTCCTTTATGAATTGTAAATGCCGTATTATGTAGAGCAGTGACTGCTCCACCGAAGCTAATCATCACAATGGCAACAATCCAAGCCATTTTATTCAGCTTTAAATTTAAGGGCCCTATCGATTGAGATAGATGTGCATCTAGCTCACTTAATCTGAATGAATGTGCAACACGCCATCGTAAGTATGTCTCTTTGATAAATCGGATGGAACTCATCGCAGCAAATATGCAAATTGTGCTCATTGCCAGCAATCCATACTGCCAAATTTGAAGCGTGATTCCATCGGCCTGCCGAAATCCATTTAACACATCTGAGAAACCTCCTTGTGCAGCAGTATATAATATTACTAGTGGTGAAATTCCTACAGCTGCTGTCAATAGTTCTAGACACAATCTAATAAATTTATCTCTTGCACTCATACTATAACGTCTAAATTTTTTCTCCGCAGTTGCCCATCTTTGATTTTCATTAAATTCAGCACCTTCTTTACCGATGAGTTTCAACATCTTATTATTTTATGCAGTAAAATTTTGGATGGGATTAAATCATATAATATATGAAATGAAAAAGGCAAACTAAATGTCAATGTAAATTGGATTATAATCTTTAAGCTCAAATCTTTACGATAAAGAAGTTTATTTTATCTTTTATCAATATCATCGAAAAAAAATTAGAATGGAATCGCTATAGGCATAAAAAACAGGGAAAATCCTTATTTTTTTGATTTTATGATTAAAAAAATACAATTAAAACCGTACAGTTTTATACTTTTGGCGACTCTATCCTGACGTTTTAATAGCATCGTTAAAAACTAAAAAAAAATAACAAGCTTTTTTTATAAAACTTAAAACCGTTCCATAAGCGTTTCATATGAATAGTAGAGAAAAAAAAACGTGCATGTGGAATAATATCTGACTTATTTGAAAAATTATAACTTTGATCTAAAGAATGTAAATGTAATTCCATTTATGAACAGAGTTTTCTATAAGCAGAAAACAAGCATAGTGGATCAATTTTACCGATCCATTTTTCGAATTTCCTTATTTGGAAGTATGTTTAAACAAAGCAATTAAAATTAGGGTCAGGATCATTTAGAGGTTAGGTTTAGGCAAAGTTTATAGGTAAAATTGCTTTCCCAACATTTTTATTAGTACTCCAAGGCAGTTTTAGACACTCGTTTCTTGTATTTTTGATTTGTAAAAATTTACGATTTGATTGGTTAATTTATGTAGATCTCTCTATTTGATTGGTCAATCTATGGAGACAAATCATGTGATCAACCGCCAATCAAATTATAAAATTTTGATGATCTTCGGTGAAGCAAAAATGAAAGAGAAGCTAAAACCTTGGAAAAATACAAAAAACGGCAGTCTAAACCTACGTCGGGAAGGCAAATTTGCTTATATATTTACCTAAAACCTAATATAACCCTAATATAGGACGACCCTAATCATAAAGTTAATTGAAAAAATTATTAAATATGAGTTGTCTCCGCTTTAGACGTCCCCCAAATAAGGAAATTTGAAAAATGGGTGGTAAAATTGGTCAAAATAGGAACAAATAAACTAAGAACTTAATTGGTTTAAATTCAAGATAATCACAAAATTGATGTGCAATTCGAAAATATCACACTAATGAAATGCATCGAATTAGCCCATATGTTAATAAAACTCTGAGTAATTCCGGCCTAATTTTTGATCGTTGCTCTTAACCAATCAAAATTGAGAATCGCTATGAAATTTTGGTGCGAAAATATTGCCACAAAAATGATCGGCAAATATATTAAAAAGATGCCATTATTTTGTAGCTAAATCAATTTGCTACGACTTAATGGCTTTATTTTTTAAAAATTATATTAACTTTTATGTGATAACATATAAAAAAAGTGGGACATTTTAAAACAAACCGCCAATTAATTGGTTTAATTTTATATAATAAAATTTTTAACCAATCAAAATTCAAGAAATTCAGCCAATCAAAATTAAACAACTTTAAAACCATCACTAATCAACTTTTTTAAAATAAATTAAAGTATGAAATTTTTTAAATTTTAAATGGGCAATATTTTAATTATTCAAATCTTGGCGAGTCTTGACCACTCTAGTAGGTTTAGGTCGCAAATAAATTAGACCAGTGTTGTTCACTGGACCATTCCAGTGGATATTACTGGAACTGGATGGCCATTGGACTTAACTGGATGGAATTGGAAACAAATTTACTTCCAGTGATCGGATGTTCGCTGGACTGTTCCGGTAAGGATTTTTATTGGCTGGATGGAACTTCCAATGACTTCCAGTGACTTCCAATGAAAAAAAAACTATTTAATATATATATGTACTGTATTAGCTATATTCATTGTTTTTACTATAGTTAAATTTCAAAAAAAATATTTATTTTTTTAATTTCTTTTATGATAATTTAGAATTTAAACGAAAACTATAGCTCTAATTTTGAGGCATAATAAATAAGTGCATGAGAGGAAATAAAATTTAATCAATCATAAATTCTATTTCCTAATTTTCACTCTCGTGCACTCAAACACATGTATAAGATAGTCGCATAGGCTAAAATTATGCGAGTATATGCTAATAATTTGATGCTATAATGCAGTAAAAAGCTATCTTCAGATTGAAATATATAAAAATGCCAGATGAGTGAAACATGAAATAATGCCATCTGCACATTATTTAATTTTATAATTAACCTGCATACTAATTCAAGTATGTACACTTATGTGTATTATTGCAAAAAGATCCAATTTCCAACCTAAGATTTTTAAAGCAACCTTGTATTTACACTTGCATAATGTAACCTAATTTACTATTTTACAATATGCATATACGCACATACAAAGGCTGTATAGATTACTTAAGTATTTTCTTATCTTGGCTATACAGGCATATTGTATTAGAAACATGCTCTTTTTGGGCATCTATAAGGTGCTATTTTAAAGATGTACGTACGTATGTATGCCATTTTTAAAAGGCCTTATTTTTACTGTAATGCTTACGAGTATTACTTCGCACCTATATGTAATTTGTTAATTCTAAGAGTTAAAAAAGTCTCAAATTCAAAGCAGAATAAATTTTTATACAGATCTAATAATAATCGTAGAGATTTTATGCAATATCACGTGAAAATATGTACATTCTTATTGGTTAATGTTATTTGGTATCACCGCATTTTAATAGGACGATAATATAGGTTCCAATGGGAAAAATTCTTCCAATGGGAATTCCCATTGGAACTGCTGGACCTCTGGAAGAATTTGGACGTCCAATGGGTTCCAGACTTCCAATGCACATCACTGAATTAGACTAAAGCTTCTATTTTTCCATGTAATTTATATGCATTTGTCATTGTACAATCTAAGTTGTTTACATAGATTTCTATATGATTACTTATATAAATTATTTATAAAAATATGAGCAATGCCTCACATTAAAAAAAAAAAAAAAAAAAAAAAAAAAAAAAAAAAAAAAAAAAATTAAAATGAGACAAATGTATTCTTTAAGTATTGCAAGTGATACAAACCCAACAAGGAAACAACATAAGATTAGGGCGTTAAAGTTAAAGGCGATTTAGAAGAAAAATCACTCCTACATGTAAAATTTCATTCACATCATTTTTAATTAGTGTTCAACGATGGGTTTAAACACTCATTTTCTTGTATTTTCGCTTTTTTCATTTTTCTTCCTGTTTTTTTTTTCGTTTACGTGTCAGGCACACTTTCTCAGATTGACTACTTTTCTTTTTGAATTTGTATCACTTTTACAAATAAGTGCACGCTTGTTACTAAAAATAGAACACCAATCAGATCATACTTTAATTCAACTTGTATATACGTTGTGGAACGGAATTGAAGTGGATTTGGTTAAATTAAGATTAGGGTAACATATGTATACATAAAGACATATGATAAATCTAGTACCCTAGCCATGGCAAAAAATAACGTGCAGTCACGTGATGATGAACCCTTCCGACCTTACCGACCTATGACTCGATTAACAATCAAATTCTATAAATTTCAGCCAATCAATTATCAAAAGACAAAAAAAATTTTCTAAGATCAATTTTTAACGACAAACTTTATATTTGATATATTCGAAATCCACAAAACTAATTTATTTTTTATAACTATAGTAGTAGCTAAATCGTTATATACAAATTAAATTTAACAGTAATGATAACGATTGTTTTACAGTTATATAATTTTATGACAAGATAAGTAACGATTATTCACTTTTATAACTAAAGGTTAAATGAATTTATACTAATATTTGACATATTCAAAATCCACAAACTAATTTATTTTTTATAACTAGTAGCTAATCGTTATATACAAATTAAATTTATAACGATTGTTTTACAGTTATATAATTTTATGACAAGATAAGTAACGAATTATTCACTTTTATAACTAAAGGTTAAACGAATTTATACTAATATTTGACATATTCGAAATCCACAAAACTAATTTATTTTTTATAACTAGTAGCTAAATCGTTATATACAAATTAAATTTATAACGATTGTTTTATAGTTATATAATTTTATGACAAGATAAGTAACGAATTATTCACTTTTATAACTAAAGGTTAAATGAATTTATACTAATATTTGACATATTCGAAATCCACAAAACTAATTTATTTTTTATAACTAGAAGCTAAATCGTTATATACAAATTAAATTTAACAGTAATGATAACGATTGTTTTACAGTTATATAATTTTATGACCAGATAAGTAACGAATTATTCACTCTTATAACTAAGGTTAAACGAATTTACACTAATACTACTTAGAAATTAAGATTTCAATATATCTAGACTCAAGTTACAAATACCATTGAGTAAGGATCAAGGTAATTTAAGAAAATTATTGCAACCAGAAAGAAAGCTTACCATTTTTTGGTCCCCAAGTTTTTTGCTGTATGCGAGCATTTAGTTTTTCTTCACACTCTTCAATAGCTTTGGCGAAAGGCTTCAAAAAAGCATCGAAATTCTTTATAAATTGATCATTGGTTTTTTCTCTTTCATACAACATTAATGCTGAATCAAAAATTTTATTATAGTAAGCTAATTTCTCTTTTATCTCATCTATTGTATTATATCTTGTTCTTAACGTTATATTTTGTAAGTTGCTAGAGCTTGTGGATAGTTTTTTTTAGTTATTTATTATACTCAATCTATTTATCTCCCAGTGATCATTTTCTTGACAAATTGTTGGTGTTGTTATATCAGCATCAAAAGTGATTAAGGGGTAGTCATGACGACGCTTTGTTTTCTTAAATGTTGGTAAAAAATGGTTTCCATTTTTTTTAGCAACTAAATGCTTACATAAAAGATAGGGACTATGCAGGTATGCTGGACAAGAACATGTCCAGTTAATTACATCAATATGATATCTTTCCTCCATACCAGGCTCAATATTAGTAGTTGCATGTTTGTCCAAGTCATTTTTAAAAGCTTGCTACCATGATGAAAAACTACGATTTGTATAGTGCAAGGTTAATTTTAAGCCAAAGTCTGGTATCAATCACTTAGCAAGAATCTGTGTAAGCTGGTCTAAGCGAGGTCTGTTATAATTATAATTATATTTATATTTGATTACTCGCCAGTGACTCTCAGTAATCATTGTAGTCTGGGCTAAGGGCATTGCTTGTGAATAAGCTGAATGAGCAAATAGCTTCTAATCTTTCTTGTTGTACCAGTTTATCCATAGGTAGCCCCACAACTTGGAAAGATTATTATTCTGACAACATTGATATGTCTCTTGTATACAAAATCGGTATATTTGTGCAGAATTAAAAAATGTATT
Organism: Gigaspora rosea; assembly: GCA_003550325.1. Taxonomy (NCBI): domain Eukaryota; kingdom Fungi; phylum Glomeromycota; class Glomeromycetes; order Diversisporales; family Gigasporaceae; genus Gigaspora; species Gigaspora rosea. Next base: position 29,870 of record QKWP01002895.1, on the reverse strand, counting down.
TTTTGCAACTGGAATTAATGGATGCATATTTGCATGCCGTTTAACTATATTTACAATTTTTTTAATATGTTCATCAGAACACAAACTTACAGCTCTGTTATCTGGGATCCATGAAGGGTCAATAAAGTCAAACTGATGACAGGTCTCAGCTGCTTTTTCTTTTGAATAACCTGATAGTTTTGGCTTTTTATCTTTTAAGCGTTGGCTAATTGCATGATCTAAATGCCAATAGCATAGTTGTATATTTACTGTCCATGACCAAGCTTTTTCTATTGCGGATATTTCTCCTGCATCTTTATCAAGTAGGACAAAAGTTGGAAACAATCCCTCATTTCAGAGACTATTAAAAAACTCACGCAAGGCTTGTACACGTGTGCAAGTTATGTTTCCTAGATCATTATTGTAAGATTCCTCTGTTCTATCACACATCAAAAAAAATAAATATGCTAATGGCATTCCATACCCTCCACAGTTAGCATTTACGACAAATAATTCAAACCTCTCTTGATTGGTTTTAAAAGTAGAATCTATGACAACTTCTTTTATATTTTTAATACCAATGCGGTCTAATAGTGGTGTAGTAAACCCAAGAGCTCTTACAAAATTATTCTCTACATAGTAGATAACTTTAAAGCCTTGCCGTTCTTCAAGATATTTTTTTGTTGATAAGAGCTGATTTGTTGAATGGAACATGTATGTCTGCCTGCCAAAAATTGTTGCCCAATAATACACTTGTTCCTTTGTATGTACCTTTGCATCAATAAACCCATATTGTTGAAGGCGTCCATATATTTCAGAGCTCTGTAGGTGGTATTTGATATTGTCTCTAATCCATTCTTTTGCTACTACTGGAAACTCAACCTGTCTATACTGTGGATGCTCATGTACTAATTGATGGCTACATTGAACAAGGGCGCGTTGTTGCTGTGAATCAATAGTAAATATAGTATTTCCTATGCATGCATATCTATTTATCTGAGGACGGGCTTCACTTCTCCGTTTTACTGGCATATTTTCAGGTCTCTGCCATTGTCTGTCCTCACGTTGTGTGCATCCAAGATACACAGTAGCACAACCAGTTAACTTCTTCTTAGTATTAAGATATATTTGCCACACCTCCCAATAGTAACCAGACTATACATGAGGACGAAAGCATTTCGGGTTCTAAAACCCGAAATTAAAATTTGAAGACGAAATTGTTTTTGACCTATTTTACTTGAAAGACGAAATTATTTGATACTTTTTTTGAATAAACGAAATTATAAAGAACATATCTATATAAATTTTATTTGCTCTTCCTTATAAAAAATTTTAATTTTCTCTAATGAAGACGAAATAGGCCTTTTTTAAAAATCAATTTCAGTGGCATCACTAAACCAGACCCATATTCAAGTGGCAAAATAAGTATATTTGCAAGTTGATGAAACTTTTCTTAGCTGCTTCTAGGTCTTGTGTACTGGATTGGAATTTCTGATTTGGGAAAACACTTTCAACAAGACTTGGATCCAACTCAATTTCAAAGTTTAATTTTACTTGTTCACTTAAATCTTCTGAATCTTGGAACTGTTTAGCAATAAATTCTTGTACTTCATCCAAGGTATAAAGAAATCCGGTTGTATCATCACTTTCTTTAATTTTTTCCAAATATTCTAAAGATTGCTCTTGAGAAATATCATCGTTTAATTCAAGATCTTCTAGGTCAGATATAGATCTGCCAGAATTAATATTTGCCTGAGCTACTGTAGTGCTAATCCTTGGCACCGGTGTATTCAAGCTAGCCTGAAGCTTTGTTTTTTTTCTTGTTAACGGATCTACTTCTTTTTGCGCATTTTTAAGGCTAAGACGGCACTGGTTACAAGTTGAATTTTCATATTGTGGATTATCTCTATGAGAATAATAAAACTCTTCTTTTTTTCTTATGCTACCACAACATGAGCATGTTTTTACACTAGAATTTGGATTAGAAAATTTGATGAAGTTATTATCGCCCATTTTTCAAACTGGTTTTTTTTACAACTATATTGTGTTGAACTAATTTTTATTTCTTTAATTATTAAGTGAAAATATGTTCTTTTTATAGAAGTATAATAATAAAGAAATACAGTCTATTATTTCGAAGAATTTACATAATTAGAAGACATTCGATCATTTTATGAGGCTTTGTTATATCCAGTAATAATTTTTTTTATTCTACTTTACTAAATATATATAAGTTACTGATTTTTAATTTTTTTCTCGTATTCTATCTTTATAAATCATTCGATTTTTCTACTCCTGCATTGTCAATTTCATAGTTGAGTCTCATACATGGCCACAGTATTAACTTAATTAATGCTTTTTGTGGTTTATTATTAAATATTCGACCTTCGCTTTGATTATTTACATATCAGGCACATTTAAATAATTGGCTTAGATTATGTCTTTATCTGAATAAGCGTAATTAATATTTAATTTGCTTTCTGTGCCACTATTACTAATCTAACAAATGCTCTAATCTAATGAATTTACTAATCTAACGAATTTACTAATCTAATGAATTTACTAATCTAACGAATTTATTAATCTAACGAATTTACTAACCTAACAAATTTACTAATCTAATAAGTTTACTAATCTAACAAATTTGGCTTTTATTTGGTTATATTCAACTTCAACAAGTTTAAAGTCACAGGTTTTGAAGCCATAACTTACCTGGATAGGTATTATTAATGTTTCGCTTTCTTTTTGTAAATCCATTATTAAAATTTAACAAATCCAACCTTATTTAGATTTTATTACTAGGCTCTAGATGGAAATATGCGAGGTGCATATATGTGAATATGTGGTCATGTCTCATGTAAATTATATGTGCTCATATGTGCCCTCTAGCTCAATGACTACTAGGTCAAATTCGGTAATTTTTTTATTTATTTTAATCTATAAGCTTGTAGAATGAAAATAAATAAAATTTTTATTAAAATTGGTCTGATAGTTGTTGAGAAATATTCGTATAAATTTTTTAAAAAAATGCTAAAAACATCGTGGAAAATTGAGACCGCAATTGTATTGTTTTAAAAAAAAATACAAATGCGGCCCTGTATTTCTAAGGTGTTTAACTTTTTTTTAACTTTTATACGAATATTTCTTAACAACTACTAGACCAATTTTAATAAATTTTCTTTATTTTCATTCTATAAGTTCATAGGATTAAAATAAAATAAAAAAATTACTGAATTTGACCAGTAGTCGTTAAGAAATCATCGCTAGAAGTTTTAAAAAAATATGGTAGCACATATATAAACATGATTTATATGAAACGTGACTACATATTCACATATCCACTCTACTCTAGATTACAATTTTACTTCAAGTAAGAACGCACTATCTTATTCCATTACCCGTTAATAATCTAATAAAACTAATATTGGATTATATTGAAATTATTCATATTTAAAAATAATAGGTTTCATATTACAATCTTAGCTGTATAAATTCTTTATTGTTATCTGATTTATATTATTACCTGATAAGACTGACTAACCTTTTATTTGTTCTAGATTGCAATACTTCCGGGTAAGTACTGTCAGATACTTCACTTTACATTGACCCATTGCTAACATTATAAATCAAATTTCTATTTGTTTGTTAGAAGTCTTGATCAAAAAAGGTTAAAGTTCGCTCAGTTATACTAATCGAATAGTTTTTAGAAAATTTTGACTAAATATTCAATATTTATATAATCTATATTTATGAAATTGTATTACGGATCAATTTCATAGTCTGGTTTGAACAAAAAAATTTACTAACTCTCTATTATATTAATAATTGGGTAAGTATCATTTATAGGGAGTGATTTATAAGAAATGATCTGAGGGCTATATATATTTTTAATTGAACTGGCTTATATAGCAATGTGCTTGAATAGTATTTAAAATTTTATATAATCTATGTATTATTGAACAAAATCAGTGCTTTAAAGTGTATCTTTGCTAAAACATATTTGTAGTATATAATTTTTTTTAAAATTATTATGTTGAATTTTATTATTAAAATCAATTTTTATTCCAATTATTCTGATCAGGGTATTAATCTTATATTACATTCGGGAGTTTTTATAAACATTTCTTAGATTAAGACTTATTTGTTGCTTTATAATTAGATAATTATTTAATATTTTCACACAAAGTTTAGAAGAATTAGTATACTAATTCATATAGGATAACTTTCTTCTGATTGATCAATTACTTACAATTGTATTTATACAGTTTAAAGTACTTTTTACGAATGTAACATTTCACGAGTAAAAAATAAAAACTATACCTGGCTCTATTTTTTCGAAGAAGTGCCAACAGTTACTATATCGTATTTGTGCGTAATAACGTGTTATTTCGAGACAATGCACGTTGTTTCAGGACGTGCATGCCCAATATTTCGAATCATTTTGACAATTTTGATCACCAGAAAAACTGTTTTTTAGTATGTTGTGTACGTATATTTAGGGCGTTATTTGTTAAAAAAAAACAAAAAAATGGGCATTCGAAACAATATAAATGCGTGTTATTACGGTATAAATAATCCCAAAATATGGACGTCTTCAGCAAAAGCAGGAAATGGGACTATATATTACATAGTCCTATCCCCTGCTTTTGCTGTGGGAGTCCCCATATGTAAAAAGATTACTGCAGGGCTCTAACGACTCTTATTATAATGTATAATAAACTATAGTCCTTAAATATTACATTGGTTCGGTGTAAAAGGCGTAATGACATTTAAAAAAAATATATATAGACTCTTTTTCTTCTTTATTCTTATGTTAAAGTGAGAAGTGATTGGTCGATTGTCATATGTTGCTAAATGTCCAATCATAATATGTTATTCAATTTCATGTAATCGACCTAATCCTGGGTCGCAAATCTTACGTTTTTGATACTCCTGCACTTACTTTTTTGATACTCCTATATGTACCCCAAAATTACGCTTACTTTTTTGATGCAGATCTGCATATATACACGTGACTTGTGTTACACAAAGGGCCAGTGCATTGTTTTTGCAAAAATAATTTTTGGTTACACACCACTAATGTCGTGTAACGTTACACAAGTCTAATTTTGCCCGGCATTAAGCTTAATGCTGGTGGCACTATCATGATAATGCCCCCGGCGGGGTCAGACAAAATTCCGGCCCACCCTAACCCTAAATCTAGTGGTACCCTAACCCGGCATTAAGCTTAATGCTGGTGGGCACAATCATGATAATGCCCCCGGCGGGGTTAGACATAATTCCGGCCCACCCTAACCCTAAATCTAGTGGTACCCTAACCCGGCATTAAGCTTAATGCTGGTGGGCACTATCATGATAATGCCCCGGAGGGGTTAGACATAATTCCGGCCCACTCTAACCCTAAATCTAGGAACCCTAAAAACTAATTGTTTGAAGCAACATCCAATCACAGTTCATATACTGGTTACACGACATATGCATCTAGTATATGTACTGTGATTGGATGTTGCTTCGAACAATTAGTTTTTAGGGTTCCTAGATTTAGGGTTAGGGTGGGCCGGAATTATGTCTAACCCCGCCGGGGCATTATCATGATAGTGCCCACCAGCATTAAGCTTAATGCCGGGTTAGGGTACCACTAGATTTAGGGTTAGGGTGGGCCAGAATTATGTCTAACCCCGCCGGGGGCATTATCATGATAGTGCCCACCAGCATTAAGCTTAATGCGGGCAAAATTAGACTTGTGTAACGTTACACGACATTAGTGGCGTGTAACCAAAAATTATTTTTGCAAAAACAATGCACTGGGCCTTTGTGTAACACAAGTCACGTGTATATATGCAGATCTGCATCAAAAAAGGGGGTCGTTTAAAGCAGGGTGCAATCACGTGATATGGCGCCAATCAATTTGTTTGTTTTGATCAACCCGGATCAGCCCGACAAAGAAACAAAGAAGAAAAAAAGTGAAAAAACGCAAAAATACAAGAAACGAGTGTCAAAACCTACCTTGGGGCATTAACAAAAAATGTCGGGAAGGCAATTTTACTATAATACTATTCCTAACCCTAACTTTAATTAAAAAGTCAAAATCATATAACTGCACCCTGCTTTAAACGACCCCCAAAAAAGTAAGCGTAATTTTGGGGTACATACAGGAGTATCAAAAAAGTAAGTGCAGGAGCATAAAAAAACGTAAGATTTGCTCCCGGGTCGGTAGGGATCGTCATCACGTGACTGCACGTTATTTTTTGCCATGGCTTTATCCGTTTATTTACCCCTAAATCATTATTAACATTTCAGAATTTTCTATCAAGAATATGAATTATATAAAAGAGGTGAAGAATTTTAATTTGAAGAATTTGCTTTTATTTTTTAGTTAGAAGATTGTATAGTTTGTGCATTGTGTGTACCGTGGCTTTAATAGTATCATGTACCATTATTATGAAATTTCACACAAGATCCTTTTTAAAATTTTCATTGAGTTTATAAATAGATTGATACCCTTTGTTTATTTGTAATGTTTCCATTTTAGAACGTTGATTGTAGAGTTTATCTGTTATCGGCATTTTAATCCTAATTTATGTCGATCTGCTAAATAAAAATTTTAGTGTTAATTCAAGCTCTTGAATTATAATTAAGTTACGAGTTAGCCATCTTTAGATGTCTGATCACATATCAGTTATCACGTACACGTACGTACGTAAAAAATTACTAACCTGTAACAGTTAATATTAATGTTATTAATGTTAATACTCGTAATGCATTACCCGTTATGTAAATCGCACAAAATTAATCTGTGTTACAATGCGCGTGCTACATATACTGTAGAAACTTAAATTTGTCAGAGAAATGATTACCATAAAAACGATTAACTTTCCTATTTCCCTTTGTCGAATAAATATTTTATCATTTTAAAAATTGGTTAATTTACTTGGGTATCGACAGTCATTTTGAACAAAAATGGCTAGTCAACAAGATGAATGGAACAGTGAAATTGAAAAAGCAATCTCCAATAATGGATCTATTGAAATTTTCGAATTTGAAAAATTTAGCGACTTTACTAAAATTGCGGATGGTGGTTTTGGAACTGTTCGTAAAGCTAGATGGAACGATTGCGGAATGGATGTTGCTTTAAAGAGAATTAAAGTTGAAGAACCGGATAAAAAGATGATTAAAGCGTTTATTGAAGAGGTATTATTAGCATAACGGAGAATTTAGATCATAACTCCGAAATTTATTATCATAATTAATAAACTATATATCATTCGTAGCTTACATTTAGTCGAAGAATTGCACCTCACCAGCATATAATATCGTTTTACGGGATTGTCAAAGGTGTATATATTATTTGATTTAATTAACTATAAAATGACTGAATTATTAACATAAAATTCTTATATAGATTCTACCGGGCAATACAATATGGTCTTACAATTTGCCAAAGATGGAAACTTGAGACAATACCTGGAAAAAAATTTTAAAAATCTCCAAAATGAAGATAAATTTCGTATTGCCAAAGAAATAACATGTGGTCTCGCGTATTTACATATTAATAACATTGTTCATCGTGATCTTGTAAGATATCCATATCCAACATTCAATGAAATGATCTTAAATGTTCTCGATATTGTAACCAATATTTTATTTTTATAAATTTATTTTTTTAGCATACTAAAAATATCTTGGTTGACGATGGAAAAATGAAGATTGCGGATTTCGGTTTAGCTAGAGAGACTAAAAATGAACAAATAACATCAAATACATCTGTCGCTCATGGGATGCCTGCTTTTATAGAGCCTAAATGCATTAAAAATGCTAAATACAGACGTGACAAAAAATCTGATATTTACAGTCTTGGTGTAATTTTCTGGGAAATTTCAAGTGGAAAACCACCATTCGAATCTAATACTTTTTTTGAAATTGGCTTTAAGGTACTTGAAGGCAAAAGGGAAACACCCGTGAAAGATACACCTTCTTTTTATGTAAAACTTTACCAACAGTGCTGGGATGGAGATCCTGATAAACGCCCGGAAGTAACGGACGTTATTAATATTTTGGATAAATTTGCACTCACCAAAGATGATGGTCCATTACCTGATGATATTCCAAAGTTTAATAGTAACAATAGCAGTAATAATCAGAGCAACAATAGCAGTAAGCTTAGCAACAGTGCTTATAGTACAATTAGTACAAGTCTTTTATTACCTGATGATACTGTGTTGATGAATAGCAATGTGAATAATAATGATGTGATTGTCGAAGCGGAAGAGAATGATAAAATAGTTGATAGGGGTGTTGAAGTGAATAATAATAATAAACCAAATGTTGGTGCAGATAATAAGGAGCAGAGTGAAGAAGCAAATATTGAAGATGAAAATAGTAGTAAAGTGATAGAGAAACGTCATTTTTTGGATATTTCAAAATGGATTGATAAGATTGATGAGAATTATCCTAAACAAGACAAGTCAACTAATTTATATCGATTTGAACTACTTATTAGAGGAAGTCGTGATGGATTTGATGCATCAAAGTTTCATGAAAAATGTGATGGCGAAGGTGAAACTTTGGTCATTTTGAAAGTCAAAGGCACAGATGAAATTTTGGGTGGTTACAACCATTTAAGTTGGAATCGAAAGAAGAAAATAAATGTTATTAATCAAAAAACAAATAAAAGTTTTATTTTTGCTCTGGATAAGAACAATATAAATGACCCTAAAATAGGCCGGCCTACCAAATCTATATTATCATTCAATCTTTCGAAAAAACATGGATTACATTTTGCTCGAGATTTATGCCTAAATAAGAATTTTAGTGAAGAGTGTAAAAATTTTTGTAAACCGCTTGTTTATGATCAACCAATTAGAGACTCTATAGACTATTTTTCTGTAGAAGAATACGAAGTTTATAAAGTTATCCCAAATGATTCAAATTAGTGATGCCAACATAACGTTTACTATTACTATGTTTTTAGGTTTAGTTATGTAGTTAAAACTTTTAAAATAAGAACAATCAAATTTGTTATAGTCATATTTAAAAATATTGATAAAATTAAACTACCATTATTATCAAATTTAAAATCAAATTATAATAAAATTATTATAAAATATATAAAACTATTAGAAAATTCTTAGGCATGATCAAACTAATATTTGACTTATTGCACGGGTCTTATGTGACAACTCGTGCTTTTTTCATTAACTTATTGGCACGGGATTGTTACGTCAGACACCGTGCAATAAAATAGTTATTATATGGGTGTTGAATAACCCGTTACACTGGGGTGTGCGGCGCACTATGTAAATCAAAATTATGTATGGTATCATAGTGAAGTCTATTATGACAGATTTTTAAGTGATTGTCGATTGATAACTATAAACTAATATACGTAATGATCGATAAGTATTTTTATATATAAAACTTATATATAAAGCTAGGTCACACTTTTTTAGATGCACCGACTGCAATTTTTCTTTTCTGCCGGAAATTTCAATATAAATCGACTCTTTCTTATTACGACTATAAAGTAATAGAATCTTTTTTTAAAAAATATTTATGGGAAAATTTTTTTTTTCTCAAAACGATTTTAATTTTATACTTTATTTGGTTTGCTGAGCGAATTTTTAAATGAATTGGTAAATTTTCCTTTATTAAAATGCAAATTTCGTTCTATTGTTCAGTTCTTTAAAACTTGCTATTAATTTTCTCAAAATTTCATATTGGAATTATGTGCCGTTAAAGCTGGGCATCTAATTAAATCCAGAAACATGGGTATATATAGGTCAAATAAACAGCGATTTCACTTAAAAAATGCACGTTTTAAAAAACATCAAAAAAAATGCAAGCGAATCGGCAAAAAACACCACTTCAAGAACTAAATTTACAGCAATTTGGGCCTGAAGTCGCCTCAAATATTTTCAATAATTTATTAAATTAAAATGTCATTTTTACATCAATATTAATTAATTATTTACATCAATATTAATTAATTATTTTTAACTGTATTAGCGTAGCATTAGTTGTAGCGGCATTGTAATTAATAAATTAATAGGTGATCATCATGGTTGCACAAAAACTTAAAAAATCTTTGATAATAGATTTTTATATGATACCATACATAATTTTGTTTTACATAGTGCGCCGCACACCCCACCGTTACACACACGGGTTCATATTTAAATCCCGTGACTTCGGCACGGAATATGAACCCGTGTGTACTGGGTTATTCACTACAACCCATACAATAACTATAAATTATTGGTTGAATTTCGTAATTGCCAAGTGAATTTAAGACCTCGGACTTTCAAGTTCATCATTTATTATTTATCAGATTCAACTTACGAAAATTTAATCAGTGGTATACAGTATGCAGTATATGAGTGTCATCAAAGGAAAACCTGTCATCGGGCTTTTAATTATATTTTTGCATTGGACATAATCCCTAAATAATCAAATATATTGTGTCCGGAATCTTTTACACATTCAACTACCACAAGTTCCCGCTTACCATTCATTAGCTCTTTTTCGACTTTAAACCTTATAACGGATATTTTGTTATATGGGAAGAGAATATAAATAATGTTCAACGGTTTACCAAAATGGTAATATAATATCATTATTATTGTCAACGGAAAAAAGAGGAAGCCATCTTGTGTAAGAAATTAATGGTTTGGACGATCTTTCTATATTTTATTTTATGAAGTCAAAATAACAACTGTCTTTATTGTAATAGAAGTGTTTTACTGCAGTATTTAGTTAACGTTTCTATAACCACGTTTTATGGCATGTATATTGTTATATTTTTCCTTTTTAAAAACAAAAAAACTTTATTGCTTTTGTCTTTTATATTACATGATTAATTACATCATTTTTGCCTCTTATATTATATAAATTTTGTACTTTAACATACGATCACCCATCGATCAAATACGATGAATTTTTTTTTTTTAGGATGGGTCAATAAAAATGTGTTAAAATGGGTCAAAAACAATGTTTTTGCGTCAATATTGACAATTTTTTTAAATGGTTTCTACCTCGCTTCGCTTAGAATTTGTTTCAAACTCAACTGATATTTTATTTGTTGTAAAACAATATTTTTTTCTACAATATACCTCTCAGCCTCGTTTCATTTAGCCTAGCCTCGACACTTTTTTAATAAAATAATCTGCACAAAAATTATGCAAGCATAAGAAAAATTGCATTTTACAGTAACTATATTCAGGAAAACGCTGATACAGTTCAGTCCATACCACATATTGATATATAGCAAAAAATGACCGAGCTGAATTAAATATCTCTGATTTATATTCAAATAACGACTTACCGTATTGTGCGATATTTGGAGTACATGCGTGGACGTTATTTTGAGGCAAAGAAAACTTTTTCTTAAACCTGCCAAATTATTTGTTGCACCCTAATGTGAGATGCGCATCATTTTGGGCGCACATGGAAATACCATATTTATTTTTAGGAGACTTAGGAAACATGATTTTCTAAATAACAAGTGTTCCCTCGGCATCACCCGACTAGTATGTTTAGTAAGCTTGGTTTGGTTTTGTTTTTTTTTTTTTTTTTAAGAAGCATGATATTTACTGCTATCTTGGAGAAATAAATTATTGATCCGTCCGTGTCTATGCAAGGTGATACCAAAATTACATTTTTGATCCATTTTGATCAAAATTAGTGACTTTTTTGATGTGCCTCTTCCTAAATTACCGAAAGTTCTTAGATACATAACAAAGATCGACTAAGTCTGCTCTGCATAAAACAATATCAAAAACATAATTTGGAAAATTTTTGTTCGCACGCGTGTAGGGCTAGTGCAAATTTGCAATTGCAAAATCTGCGCATAAACCTGACATTTATTGCATTGCAGATGCAATTGCATATTTTGCATATTTGGACTAATGTTGCATATTTAATAGAGCATAATCTGCGCATAAAATATAGGAAAGAGCTTGTTGTTCGTGTGTTAACAAATTCTGAATTCTGATTGGCTAGATCAGGTGTAACATAAAAAACCAATCAAAACAATAAAAAAACTGACTAGTTTATGTATAACATAAAAAAATTCATAATGGATTTTAGCCAGAATTTATTGCATAAAGATGCATATTTTTACCAAATTTGCATAATTTGCTGCATATTTTTAAAAAATTTATTGCATAATTTCGCATAATTAATCAGGTAGTGCATACGGATTTAGGGGTTAGTTGCCGCAGAAAATGATGAGCCCTACACGCGTGTTCAAATTTGTTAATTTAGTGTAACATATTACGCGTTTATGTAATGAGATGATCATCATGATACCAATAACAATGCTACGCATTTTCCTAATTCTATTAAAACATAAACTCGTTTCTTATAGCTAGCTACCTAGACCTCTTAAATACGTCTTCACTAGATGACGTTCTTTGATCTCTTCTTAAAAGTATCATCATTAGGTATAAATTTCATCTCGATTTTTATATACCAACGATAAAACAAGAAAATAGCAACAGAAATTATCATAATACCAACAATATCAACTACAATTCTGAATATTATTATTTTGTGTTGCTGATTGAGAAGTTGTTGATGAATTCGAGGGTGGAGTGAAAGAAGACACCACATGTAATTATTTGCATCGTTTACATTTAAGCATAATAATTTATTACTACGAAAAGGACCAGGAAATCCGGTGCCATTATTACGCCAACCTATAGAAGGTATTATTAACTGTTAAGTTAAAATCATTTTACGTATTAAATAATTATTATAATAATACAATTGTACTAAATGCAACAATCATATAGTCTCCCACAAGCGTAGAAGTGTGTCCTTTGAATGGTGCAGGATTAGGAGTAATACTGATAGAAGGAATTGTCCATTTAAAAGGCTGCACATTTGTATCTAAATCTAGCAATTGATCAGGTGCAGGTATAAACGGTGCGTTTTCACCTCCATAAACAATTATATTGATCTTGTCGTGCTAAAAATAAAGATTTTTAATTTAATAATAAAAAACGAAACTAATTAACAAATTAAATAATAATGTATATCTACTTAAAACAGCTGTATGAAAACCTCTAGCTACTGGTGAGGCACCTGTCGTGTTCTACAAGTGTTTGAAATAATATATATATTCTTAAATGAATACCAATACATTAATCATTGTGTGAAAAAATTAATCAACTTACCATATTTGACCATTTATCGTTAAGAATATCATTAAGGATTCAATAATGATTTATATTGAAATAAAGGAAGTTAACAAAATTCGGACAATATTTTTATCATAATGTTTTTCTGAATTTCTAGCTTTGAACATGAGTATCTTGATAACAATCACTTGTAGAATTAAAAAAGAAAGTTTCTGTTTGATACGCACGTACCAAAATCTAACGATAGATATATATATAATAAAAAAATAGGATGAAGCCACGTATTATCAAGCTATTTATGTTTAAAGTTTAGTTAATAAAAAATTTCTTGGATTTTCCAAATAATAATTCTATATATATTAACTGTTAAGATCAATTTGTTTTAATTAAATTCAAATTGATCTAATATTTGATTTGAATTGAATTTGAGAAACCTTATAATATATATAAATTAATAGTATAGTTTTAAAAGATATAAATATAAAAAGCCTATAAACAATATATAAAAATTGGTTACTGCAAGTCACACTAAAAAATGCTATTCCACAGATTTTGTGTAATACTATTTTAATTCTATTCGCACCATATAGATCATCTTGATGAATATTTTAAATTTTAAAAACATTTATTAATATTACTCTATGAGTTCTTAACCAAATTTGATGAACATTTTTTTATTTGAATTCTACGGATTCGTAGAATTAAAATAAAAAAATTTTTATCGAATTTGGTCAAGAACTCGCAGAGATATCTTTGATGAAAGTTCCTGTAAACAATTTCAGTATATATATGTTTTTAGAAATAGAAAACTTTTATCAGATATCTCTGCAAGTTCTTGACCAAATTCAATGAAAATTTTTTTTATTTAAATTCTATGGACTATTAGAATTAAAATAAAAAATTTATTAAATTTGGTCAAGAACTCACAGATATATCTTTAATGAAAGTTCTTGTAACAATTTTGGCATAGCTTCTTTGTAATCATGTTTTTGAAAAAAACTTTAATTAAAGATATCTCTTGACCAAATTTAATGAAATTTTTTATTTAAATTCTATGAATTTATAGAATTATAAAATAAAGTTTTTGTAAACTATTTTAGCATAGCATCTTTATTATATTTTATTTAAATTCTACAGATCTGTAGAATTAAAATAAAAAAATTTTTATTGAATTTGGTCAAGAACTCACGAAGATATCTTTAATAAAAATTTTCTACTTCTAAAAATATATATAACAAAAAAGCTGTGTTAAAATCAGGGTTGGTAAAATTAGAGATCATTTGCCTTTTTCAATGCATAATAAAATTGGATCATTTGAGGTTATTTAAAGTTATTTACCATTTCTGGTTAAAATTGTTTACAAAAAAATATCTTTACAAGTTTTTGACCAAATTTGATAAAAAGATTTTTATTTTAATTCTACAAATCCATAGAATTCAAATAAAAAATTTTCATCGAATTTGGTCAAAAACTCATAGAGATATCTTTAATGAAAGTTTTTTTTTTATTTCCAAAAACATAATTATAAAAAAGTTGTACTAAAAGTGTTATAGAACTTTCCATTAAAGATATCTCTGTAAATTTTAACCAAATTTAATAAAAATTTTTTATTTTAATTCTACAAATCTATAGAATTAAAAATAAAAAAATTATTAAATTTGGTTAAAAACTCACAGAGATATCTTCGATTAAAGTTTTTTAATTCTAAAATCATATATATCAAAGAAGCTATACCAAATTGTTAATAAAAACTTTTATTGAAGATATCTCTATGAGTTCTTGACCTAATTCAATAAAATTTTCTATTTTAATTCTACAGATCTGTAGAATTTAAAAAAAAAGTTTTATCAAATTTGGTCAAGAACTCATAAAGATATCTTTGATAAATTTTTTTCATTTTCAAAAACATTATAACAAAGAAGCTATACTAAAATTGTTTATTGGAACTTTTATTGAAGATATTTTTTCAAGTCTTGACCAAATTTAATAAAAAATGTTTTCTTTAATTTTATGAATTTATAGAATTTAAATAAAAAAATTTTTATCGAATTTGGGCAAGAACTTATAAAGATATCTTTAATGAAAGTTTTTTTTATTTTTGAAAATATAATTACAAAGAAACTATATCAAAATTGTTTACAAGAACTTTCATCAAAGATATCTCTGTAAGTCCTTGACCAAATTCAATGAAAATTTTTTTATTTTAATTCTAAGAATCTATAAATATACATAAAAAAGTTTTTTTTATTAAATTTGGTCAAGAACTCACAAAGATATCTTTAATGAAAGTTTTCTAATTCTAAAAATATATATAACAATATTGGAAAAGGTTTTTATAGCACAGATCTTCTAAAAAAAACAATTATTAAAATTAATGCAGATCTTTGACCCTGTTAGCAATCATTAAAGAATTTTCTGTATAGATTTATTTTTTGTACAAATTTTTAACAATTAACAATTCAATTATCTGCACAGATTGTAAAAAATAACCAAAAAGCAAATAATAATAAATTACTATATGCTTGGCTAAATATTAAATACTAGCTAAATTTTTATATATTAAAAGAATACATTTGAATATTCATATATTTTTATTAATAAAAATAATTTATTACAAATACATAATATTGGTCAATTAAAAATTTCAAAAAATAATATATTTTTATTAATTAAAAAAAAACTACAAAATATATTACAAGAGATACTACAAAACATCTTAGAAACACTATAAAAACACCATAAAAATACCATATAAATACTATAAAGTTTCCATAAAACACTATAAAAATACTATAGAGATATTATTCTTTTACCTAAACATTTAATTTAATCCAACACCTCTAGCTTTTCTATTCACTAAATTTCAATATTAGGGATATTAATAAAGTGGTATAGAGCATACCACAGGTCAAATAAACTATTGTTATAGAACGATAGTTTATTATATTACCTTATTATTTTATTATTTCATTTTTATTATTATATTTTATTATTATATTGTATTATATTATTATTTTGAGAAGTTAGAATAGTTAATACCGCTTATAACGCTTATACTGATTATAACGCTTATAACGATTATAACGCTTATAACGATTATCACGCTTATAACGCTTATGACGCTTATAGCGCTTATACCGCTTATGACGCTTATGACGTTTATAGCGCTTATGTTGCTCTTGTAGATTATAGTGTTTATCATTGTAAATCAATGTTATAACGCTTATTCTAAAATGTATTTAAAGACACAGAATTTCCCTTAGTCAAACTAGACAAAGACAACCACTTCTCCTTCTATTTATTATACATCTTGTACTGGGATTTCTTAGGAACAGAACCTAAGGATAGCCCTATCTTAGATTATTAATAAAGAAACTATTTATCTGAATAACGCCAAGTTTATTATCAAGTAATAGTAAAATTGATAATTCCTTATTGAATACTCTACCAAACTGCCCTTAGAGAAGAGTATAATTTCTTACAGACTAAGGAATTATACCTACCTCTTGGACACCACTATAAACCAATAAAGGATCCCTGTAGCCGTGTCGTTGTTATAGTAAGGAGTAAAAGAAGGCCTCCCTACTGTAACACTATATTGGAAACTCTATAGCTAGATAAAAACTGGAAACCTATCAGGTTTAGGTTTCAATATGTCTCTGGTTTTTTATTTTTAAATTATTGATATATCGAGTACTTGATAGAACAGGTCCCCAAAATATATAAAGAGGGGTAGGGTTTTAGTTTGCCTATTTTTGGTCATTTTTGTGCAGATTTTTTCTTTTATAGGGGACGTCTAAAGTGGGGGCAACTCATATTTCTTAATAATTTTCTCGATTAACTTTAGGGTTAGGATCATTTTAGATTAGGGTTAGGCTGGCTTTTAGATAGTTATATATAAGCAAAATTGTCTTTCTGATATTTTTACTTAACCTACCTACCTGAGGTAGGTTTAGATTGCCGTTTTTTGTATTTTTAAGTTTTTCATTCTTTGCTTCGCTAGTGATCATCAAAATTCTGTAATTTGATTGGCTATGATCACATGAAATTGCCCCCGCTTTAGGTGACCCCCTTTTATAGTAATTAGTTTGCTTATTTTTGTCTTTTTTTCTTGCAGATCTTTCTATATTTAGTAATTTTTTAAAACCTTACCCTATTGTAGATATTTCGGAGTCCTGATAGAAAAATGAATATAATCTAAAAATAATTCACTAAATTTTAGTTAGGTGATGCAAAGTTAATTTCTTGGTTTTCATAATTGACCCGGCAACCCAGATTTTTTTTTTAAAAAAAATTTTTAAATCTTATACTATATAATAAAGGAGTATCATGTGCCAAGCACTATTAAAAGCTATGTTTTGATGCTTATTATATTTAAAACATGTTTTATTCTATAAGTATTAAATAAATATCAACATACCGTACGTATCAATGAGAAATTGCCAAAAATTTGAGCATGTAAATTAAGGTGACTTAAACAAATAGTATGGTAAATGCAATAATATTCATTTAACTAAAGCAAACTAAATTGAATTGGCGATATGATCATGAATAGCTTGAATAATTCAATTGCTTAAATATGTTACTCAAATTATTTATACATTATATATATGTCTTCGTACTAAACGTTAATTAATGATTAACAAATAAGATTTAGAATTACTTCTATTTCTCTGATATAGATAAAACCTGAATATCTCACTTGATTTCAATTTAATTCCGGATTTAAAAATCGAGATATTAAAATTTCCTCAATTATTAGTTGTATCTATCAATAGTAAATATAATATTCTTTCATAAGCATATGGGCTACCGTCAATAGAAATCAGGCAGATTAACATTTTGAAAAAAAATTAATGCCTTAACTTTCACAGCTTATGGCTCAGTGAATTTCGAAGCTATTAACATTATTTAGTAGTCAAAAGAAAGCTTAGATTTTAAGCTTTCTTTTGACTATTATATGATAATAATAGCTTCGAAATTCATTGAGCTATGAGCTGTAAATGTTATAGCATTAATTTTTTTCAGAATGTTGATCTGCCTGATTTCTATTGATGGTAGCCCATATACCGTATATTCCCGAAAAAAATAAGCTACCTTTTTTGGGGCAAAAATTACACAAAAAAATGAGGGGTAGCTTATTTTTAGCGTATAGCTGTTTTTGAAAAAATTGAAAAACGTACTAATAAAAAGTTGTCCAAATGACACCAAATTTTTACTGTATGCGTATTTTGATGCGCTGAACAACTTTACTTAATCGAACCTTTTAAGTTTACTTAGTAAAAAAAATTTTTTATATGTAGCAACTGTCAACACGTTTTTTGAAATTTTTGAAAAAAATCAGGGGGTAGCTTATTTTCGGAGTAGCTTATTTTCGAGAATATACAGTATACTTGCTGTAATATGACGAAGAGTTGTATAATCTAATTTCATAATTTAGTGCAATTTTAAAAAACAATAATAAAAAAAGTCTTTTTTTTATAATGATTGTCATGCACTTTAATCAAGACAAAAACCTGTAATGTATAGTTAGACAATTCTCATACTATAGATAAATATAGTACAGTCGCCTCTCTCTAATCCGAACCTCTCTAAACCAAACACTATTAAACTCTCTTTAAACTGAACAAAATCTCCTAGAATATTTGTAAATTTTATTATAAAGTTCAGATAAGTCATATATAACTTTTTGAAAACTGAGCTTTTCCAAATTTTTACATAGTAAAAAAAAAGCAGTTCCAGCAGTTTAGATTAAAGAGAGTTAACTGTATTATATAATGCTATTGTAAAGTTTAAGTACATAAATTTACATTTTTCTGTCTAAATGCATTATCCAATTAGTTATGAGATTTTGCATTAAAAATACTTTATTCCTGGTATGACTATTTGCTATATTGTATTCTCAAAATATAATGGTAAGCAAGGTTCTTCAAATATCATCTGGGCTAAAATATTATAAATTCGCCAATCAAGTTAAAACCTGCTTAATTGCAGATTTAAAAACCATATCTCAAACAACAATAGCTATTTTTTCCAGAAAAATAATGCAGCCTATATAAAAAAGCTTCATCTAAAAAAGAAAAAAATGGAGTATGTTTATGATTTTTTTTTTTTTGTATATAAAAAAAAATAATTAATTTCAAATAGATTCGAGTTAATGCTAAGGATTGATTTTTAGATCTTGCATTTTTATATAAATGACAACTTTTATATTCAATTAATGCAATTCTAATAATTATATAGTTTTATAAATAATTGTTATGTATCTTAAGCAAGATAAAAAAAACCATTATTATTGCTCATCATGGCCCTTTCTAGAGATGTTAAGTCATTCTAATGAACTGGGTCTGAACCTGGTTCAAACTACTCTTTTTAGCTATTCATTCAAAGAAAAATTGACAACAAGTTATTGAACCAGTTTTATAATCTAGTTTATAGCCTAATTTATAAACCCAGTTTATAAACTTAGCTTATAAAACTGGTTTGAAAACTTAGTTTATATGAATCCGGTTATAACAAAATCATAATATATATGATAAAGAAATTATCAGTAATTAAATATAATTTGTAATACTCTCAGAACCAAGTCAGTGAACTTCCACATTGAGAATTACTCGATAAGGGAGAGAAACAAATTCTGAATTGGCAGGTCACACACAGGTGCCTTGAGTAACCGGGTGAGCCATAGTTTAATTGTAAGGTACAAAGTACTGAAAATAGTAAATAAAAGTATGGCATGATCGCTAATTAAAAAAAATATATATATATATATAATTTGTAATACTAATACGGCATATTGAATCTTTGTATAAAAGTAAATATATATATACAGTCAACTCTCTCTAATCCGAACTGCCGGAACTGCTTTTTTTTACTATATAAAAATTTGAAAGAGTTCAGTTTTCAAAAAGTTATATATGGCTTATACGAACTTTATAATAAAATTTACAAATGTTCTAGGAGATTTTGTTCGGTTTAGAGAGAGTTTAATAGTGTTCAGTTTAGAGAAGTTCAGATTAGAGAGAGGTGACTATATTATGCATGCTTAGAAAGACATTTTGTTAACCAAATATTATAGCAAAGTTATATGATTCTATTGTACAGCAAGTTATAATGCAATTTTAATTTGTCAGTACATACGTAGTTTTGTTAATGTAAAACTTCGAGGTTTCATCTAACTATAAATCTAACATTTATCGTAACTAAGTAGGAAAATAATTATCCAGGCAGATCAGACAATATCTGACCTGCCTAGATAATTATTTTCTTACTAGATAATAGCTCTAGTGAACTTAGGTTCATGAACTAGAGTTTGAACTTCAAAGTTAACCTTAAGTTTACACTTTAAGTTTATAAACTCAAGTTTAAACTTTAAAATTGAACTGAAGTTTATAAACTTCAGTTTAGTTCATTTTTTTCTTTGAACTTTATGGGACTAGACCGGAACTAAACTAAACGAACTACTTAACATCTCTAGCCCTTCCTTGCACACAACTACTATAACCAACCTTTATACCTATAGTCATATTCTTTTATACAAATGACGTAATACTATACAACATGTGAGGAACAAGGTGCAGTATGTCATGTGAGCAAATCTTTTTTTTTTTTATATGTAAAGTCCAGTGACTTAATAATAATGTATCACTCTTTTATATACAGTAATACAGAATTTTATATTTTATTGTTAGTTTATCTAAAGTAATCTATATTTCTATTGACTAAACTAGATACTGGACTCGTCATTAAATGATGGGTTTTGTTATTATTATTTTGCAATAATATAAATAATTTTCTATTTTCTATTACATATTATACAATTATTAAATTTTATTTTTTTATTTATTTGTTTTTTTTTTTAACTCTTTGACAGTCTCGTTGGTATCTTTATTTTAGATATTAGATATATAATATAACTAAACTATGCTAATTACTTATTATCAATACTATATCTATAGCAGGTCCAGCATCACTCGAATACTTCAAGAGCACTTTAGTGCGACCTATCATACTGCCTTACTGATAAGACAGACAATTTTGTCAGAGCGATATAGGATTTTTCTTCAAATCCCTCACACCTAGCGTCAATGGTGAGGATAACCAAACCATACAAGAAGAACATTGTAGCTAAGAAAATAAAAGGGTAATAAAAAAAAAAGGGAAATACTACAAAACCTAAATGATATACCAAAAAAAAACAAACAAAATAAAATGACTACAAGATGAAAGAAACAAAGAAAAATTCTATTACTAATGACGGAATCCTAACAAAATGAAAACAAACAAAAAAAAGAAAAAGAAAAAAGAAACAAAAAGAAACCAGAAATAGAAGTAAACCTAAATCTTAAATCATCGATAAAAATTATATAATACTGCACAAGGAAACGCCTCGCCAAAATATTATATATACATAAAAAAGAAAACTAAAGGAATATTCTAAAATTTAATCTCTGTAAATCTGCCTACTCTATTGCGTTACATCCCATTATGCGCCCATTCCTGTTTATCCACCTGCATGCCTTCTTCCTGATTGGGATAGGAACAACAATGCTGATCTTTTGGAGGGGGTATGCCGAATTTCCCACTTTCAAAAATTCTAGCAAAACTGACTTCTAGCAAAAATATGATAGTGGGTATATGGTTGAATAAGTTCTTGTAACCAAAAACCTTAAAGAAAGTGATAAAAAACTCATTTTTCTTAGTTCACCGCCTAGCCAAGCTATAATTCCTTCGTCGATGAAAGTTTTCTTTTTTAACTTCCACCAGAATTTCTTGTACCAAGGGCACCCACTGATAGTTATCTTGCACAATCAACGCTTCTGGCTTGCATGCCAAATATATAAAGGAGTCCCTGACGATACAACAAAGGTTGACCTTTATAAAAACTAGTATTACTAGCTGCTTCGTCTTTTACTAATAAAAATTTTTTGTTTTTCTTTTGTTCAGAAATTTGTACAAGTGACCGATGGGAAGAGTTTTTTGTCAATTGTTATTAAATTTTATTATAATATAAATATATTGCATATTACATTATATTACAGTAATTATATTAATTCATGTAACAAATTTTTCATTTTTTCATTATGAATTTCTTAATATAGAATGATACAATTTTCTTGCTTGTGAAATCTTGATTAAAAATTAAAAATGTTTATTCGTCAAAGGAAAAAACTGTTTTTTAATGAATTAAAATAAACATGACTATTTAACTACACTTAAAAATCCAAACGATTCACATAACTAAATTTTAAAATTGAATAACTCATAATTTTAAATTCATTATGTTGGTGTAATTAAAAACTTTATACAATTAAGCCGATTGAAAATAACCAAGGGTGCAAGCTTATAATAAGATAAAATAAATTATGCCATGCACCAAATAATGAAGCATGCTAGTCAAGACAAAAACCTGGTAAATGTTTTTTTTATTTTTTTTTTAATTATAATAAATTTTTAACATACAATTAAAAAGATTTGTATGTAGTATTGTTTTATCTTGCAAACAGTAATTGATGACACCATTCATGAATACGTTCATGAATAGAGTGTTTCGAAAGTACATTAGATCTGAAAATTATTGAAATCATCAATTTGGTTTAATTCAAATGAAACTAACATTACACTTTGCAAGGAAAAAAGAAAAGAAGTAATTTATTATATGAAAGACGATGTGATACGTTCTATATAGTAATATAAAAATTGTTTAAATTTTTTAATTATGCTAATTTTTTACTGCTGTTTTTTTTTATTTTTTTATTTAAATTTATAAAGTAGTCTTTTTTTATTTTTTTATGAAATTTTATATAAAATTTTATCTCTTTTTATTTATGCAAATGAACGTTTATGATATAATTAACATTATTAATGATTGTATAGTTTTTACCTTTTGGTCATATAATTTTATCTTTTTTTAATTTTAACCAATTGAGAAATAAAGTATGTACATATGTAATTTCAAAATTAAGAATTTAAGTTGTGAAATAATACAAAAATGAACTATGTATGTACAACAGCCAAAAGTCTCGTGATCTAGTAATCGGTTCTGCATTATTTTAAAGTATATATACAGTGAGGAATTTTGGGTTTACTAATTCCCCAAGTTCCTATTGGTCGAATGCAAATTTTGTCGCTTAAAAATTAATGTAAAAAAATATTAATTCAAATAATTATTTTGTAATAGTTATTTCTGTAAAAGCTAGATGTTTATTTAAATATTTCTTTTTACTAAGCAGTTTTTCTTGAATCTTTTATCGAGAGGATAGCCAAGTAGGAACTAAAATTTTAACTTTATTTTTTATTATTTATTTATTTTTTTTTTGGCTTTTTTTTTAAAAAAATTATTTTATATTTTTTCTAATTTGTTTTATTTATTATTTATTTATTTTTTTTTAAATTTAACTACAAATAACCGGTGGTGATCATCACCGGTGTGTAATTAACCAATAACAATAAAACAAAAAAAAAGTTCATTTCATTTACTTTAGGGTTAGGGTGAGGCCTGGGATTTTAGCGAAGTGTTTGATATATGCAAAATTTAGCAAGAAATTTTTTTTGCTAGAATGTCGAAGGTAGTTTCATAAACGAATTCTTGAGATATTAGCATTTTTTTAAAAAAGTCTTTATTTTTGTTACACAAATGAACACCTGATTCTGCAAATTTATTGGTTAATTACACACTGGTGATAATCACCGCCGGTTATAGTTAGTAAAATTCATTTTTTTTTGGCTTTTTTTTTAAAAAATTATTTTATATATATTTTTTCTAATTCGTTTTATTTTATTTTTTAATTTAATTTTTTTCGTTATTTTTTTTTTAAAATTATTAATCTTTTTTTTTAATTTGGTTTAATTTTTTATTTGTTTTTTTTATTTTTTTTAAATTATTTTTTATTCTTTTTTAATTTGTTTTAATTTTTTTTTATTTTTTAATTCGTTTTAATTTTATTTTTTAAATTATTTTATTTTATTTAAAGGAGTTATTTATATATCGCACAGTGCGATACTCTTATTTATCGCCCAACCAATCAAATTTCAGAATCAGGTGTTAACATAAAAAATACAAAAAACTTAAATCAAAATTTTGCATAGGAAACAGCTCTTTGTGTTCTAACAAAAAAAATT
>QKWP01002894.1:22856-38721 GCA_003550325.1 Gigaspora rosea | reverse complement strand
AGAGAATAATGTAATCAAAACGATGAAAAAAAGTTGAGCTTGAATTATTATTGTCGAGATATTTGAACAAATTTTTTCTCAAAAAACTACGCTTTCTTTTCTGACAAATTTTACACCGTAGAAATCTAAATAAACTATATAAAAAATTCGACTTTCATTTCTTTAACATTTTATTATGTAACGACAAATGAAATTAAATATTACAACATATATTGACGCTAAAGCTAGATTGTTTGTTAAATCCAGTTGATTCACGAAGTAATATGACATATAAATGAATGCCGGGTAGATCATTAAAAAGTAGAATAGATCACCAGCAATAAAAAAAAGAAGTAAAAAGGAGAAAAATGAAACCAAAGGACATTTGAAACCAAAAAACATGAAAGTGCAATGAAATATACAATATAAAAAAAGAAAATATACAAAATTAGATAAGGAAGGAAACATGAAAACTAGAAAGAATATGATAAAAATAAAAAGAATAAAAAAAAAATAAAGTATTGGACCAAAAACCATAGGATGCGCTTTTAATAAAATATGAAGAAACAAATATGTGAAAAAAACACATATATCCAAAGTGAAAAAATGATGGGCCCTATGAAAAAAGACAAGATACAAAACACAATTATATATTTTAATATAATATCAAGAAGATTCTCGGCTAATGGCATGCCGGGGGTCCGTATTTTATTTCAAAGTAAGAATACGCCTTATTTAAAACCATGTATATTTTAAGCGAAATATTTGTTGATGAGTCAAAATTTCTGCGTGTGTTAAGTTCTCTAAGCTTCATTTATGAAATTTTCATCTTCTTCTATAATAATAGAATAAAAATTTAAGCCAAAATAAAATAGCACATGGTTTAATCTTATTATAATTAGTTTTATAGTGATTTCATAATTGGATAATCGTGAGAGATCAGTTTCTGTAGGTTCGAAATTTTGAAACATGTTTTTAATGTTTTTAATTGATAATTTTTGGATTTATTTATTAAGATTGTATGAAAATTGAATTTTGAAGGGCGAGGAGTTTTAATAGCAAAGCTATAAGATTGTATCTTGTATAGCGAGGATTTTCTGGATAAAAGGGCGCTTTATATACTGTATTTAAGATTGAAAAGGTAACTGACTTAAATAAAGAACAAATAATAACCGAATACATTATTTAGTATAATAAAGTAAATTTAAAATTTAGTTTGCCTAATTGATTTATAATCATGAGTTATGACAATTATTGCTATATATTTGAGGCAGGATATGTAATATATTACAATTTATTTTAAAAATGCCATACTATTTTTAAGTATCATGCATTATTATAATACGATGTATAAATACGTACATATCGGGATAAATAATTTAAATATATTTATATTAGCCCAGTTGGATCTAGTAAATTCAAACATAAAGATCTCGCATTCCTTTATTCCTTAATTTATTTTTTAGCAACAATGTACATCAAAGAGATATATTGAAAAATGCCATTGAATCGTACATTATTAGACATTTAACCAGAAGATGCGAGATAAAGATTACATCATATAGAATTCCAACCTTCGTGAAAAATTTTTGAAACAGAAACAATAGTCTTTTTCTCACTTTTAATTGGAATTCCATCCCTTTTCACATTATCTACAAAAAGAATTGTGAATTATGCCAGAATGGTTATTTTTGCTTGAAACTAATAATACTAATCGGAGTTCTATTAAACAAAGAAATGGAAAACTATGTGGTGGATCTGGTTAGCCACTTTTATATTGGTAATCGGAATATTGCGAAGGTTCTAAATTTGAATTCTACTGGAGACGTGATTTATTTCTATACAAAGGTTTCAATTAGTCATATATGTAAAAGTTATTTACACAATGAAACACTGTTAATCGCGCTCCTATTATTATTATTAAGCAAAAATTTTTACGCGTCATTAGAATATTCTTAAACAACTACGGTAAATTTATTTTACATACTTCTTTTGATTTCTACAAAGGTGTAANATAATAAAGTAAATTTAAAATTTAGTTTGCCTAATTGATTTATAATCATGAGTCATGACAATTATTGCTATATATTTGAGGCAGGATATTTAATATATTACAATTTATTTTAAAAATGCCATACTATTTTTAAGTATCATGCGTTATTATAATACGATGTATAAATACGTACATATCGGGATAAATAATTTAAATATATTTATATTAGCCCAGTTGGATCTAGTAAATTCAAACATAAAGATCTCGCATTCCTTTATTCCTTAATTTATTTTTTAGCAACAATGTACATCAAAGAGATATATTGAAAAATGCGTTTGAATCATACATTATTAGACATTTAACCAGAGGATGCGAGATAAAGATTACATCATATAGAATTCCAACCTTCGTGAAAAATTTTTGAAACAGAAACAATAGTCTTTTTCTCACTTTTAATTGGAATTCCATCCCTTTTCACATCATCTACAAAAAGAATTGTGAATTATGCCAGAATGGTTATTTTTGCTTGTAACTAATAATACTAATCGGAGTTCTATTAAACAAAGAAATGGAAAACTATGTGGTGGATCTGGTTAGCCACTTTTATATTGGTAATTGGAATATCGCGAAGGTTCTAAATTTGAATTCTACTAGAGACGTGATTTATTTCTATACAAAGGTTTCAATTAGTCATATATGTAAAAGTTATTTACACAATGAAACACTGTTAATCGCGCTCCTATTATTATTATTAAGCAAAAATTTTTACGCGTCATTAGAATATTCTTAAACAACTACAGTAAATTTATTTTACATACTTCTTTTGATTTCTACAAAGGTGTAAAAAAATTAATTAAGTATATATGTAAAAGTTATTTTCACAATGAAACAAGTTTAACGCGTTAATCGCTCTCCTTTATTACTAATAAGCAAAAATTTTTACGCATCTTTACATTTGTAGAACTCGGTCTTTTTACTGTTTAATAAATCCTTTTTTGTTTAACTTTTTTTTGCTCCATAATTAAACAAAAATAACCATTTGGACAAAAAGAACTTTTGCAGTAAGGCCATTGCTTTTAATAAGAGGAGATAATCAATGAACATCGGAAATGGTGCTTAAAAGTGAAACAATATTAAATATCAACTTCATGTGACCAATCAGGTATTGCACAACCATATGAAGCGGTACTGCGTCACATTTCGCGATTTCGTGAAAGCTAACTCTTCGTCCTTGGAAACTTTGCCGGAAGTGTTATGCATTAATCAAAGAATGTATGATTTTACAATATATTATTTCTAATTTTGTTCCTAAAACAAGCTAATAATTGTGATTTATTAATAATTATCAAAACGATACAAATTAATGAAAAAAATTAAATAAAAAAATCAATTTTCTTCATCAATGACTTCAACTTCGACAACCAATTCTTTTGGTTCATAACTTCCTTCTTGAACTTTTTTCTTTTTACGTTCAATTTCTCTTAAAATATTAACAATTAAATTTTGAGTTTGGCATATTAAAACCTTCATTTTCGAGGCTTGATCATAAGAATTGTCAGAAAAATTTTTATGTTACAATGATACCAGTATTATCTGGATGATAACTTTTAATAAAACCTGAAGTACATTCAATATCATTGAACCCGATATTTTTCTTTTTACGAAATTTGCAACAAATAAAAATTTTAAAGTCTTCATACTCCGTTATTAGATATTTATCTCTATCCAAATAAAAAATTTCATCTTCATTTTCATAACTTCGACAATATTTGAATCCTTCAGTTGAAAGTATTAAATCTTTAATCCCTTGCTTATACTTTTTGCATGATTTTTGAACGATATTTTTCTATAAAAAATAAAAATAGCATAAGTACATCATAACATCATTGTGCCTTTAATATATGCTTGTCCTGGACCTTACACATATTAAACTTTTAAATTTACAAAGGGCGATTCCTTAGCGGTATCTTAACGATACTAACAGATCTAAAGCTCACTCAACCTTCAGCGTAACTTATATTCAAAAGTACACTTGTCATGCAATACTTAATATAATACTATGATATTATACCTTTTTTGTTTTTTTAACTTTATATTTATTAACACTCGAACTATTTTTCTTGTTCATCGTTCATTTTCAAAATCAAAAACTGAAAAAAAATGAAATGTTGAAAGATAACACGTTTTTTGAATAATGACTTTCCTTATAAAGAAATCAATCCTGTGAAATAGTGATGCAATTTGAACAGTATCGGTAGTGTTCCGCAAAAGATCCGGGTCCAGTCCAGTTGGCGGACCGGACTGGACCTATGGATATACGGACCCGGACCCACATTTAGGTCCGTCCAGGTAATACCCTATTTTTTTTTTACTGTTATTTTCATAATTCCTGGAACACCTGATAAAAATTGACCGAATGATGTTTCAGCCGATTTGATTATGATTTCGGGAATAATAAGATTCAGTAACAGGTATATCAAATACGAAGATGCAAATTTTTATTTCTGATACAATCATTTTCTTGCCAATCTCATAACTTTCATAATTCGTTGCTTTTACTGACTTTTTGTCATCAATTTGATTTCGGAGAATATTAATATCGTTATTCTTTTCTTTTACGTCGGCAGTTATTTCCCATCTAACCAAATTCGATAAATCTTTTTTTATATGAATTATATAAAGCCATAGAATTCAAATAAAAAAAAGTTTATTAAATTTGGTCAGATGGTTGTCGAGGTATCTTTGCTCAAAGTTAAATAAAAAATTTGGCACAGCTTCTATTTGATAGGCGTTTTGATTTTCTCTGAATTTGAGCAAAGATAACTCGACAACCAATTCGATGGAATTTTTTTTTATTTGAATTCTATGAAGCCATAGAATTTGAATAAAAAAAGTTTTAAAACGTAGCTGTTCCGCCCTGATCACGTGTGATCTGCACACATTTGTTTACATTTGTTGATTATCAACACATAATTTGTTTTTAACGTTGTTGGTTTCAATTATCCAGGACATCACAATAAGGTAATTATCACTATTATATTAAAATTATAATTTTGTATGATGAAAGCTGCTGTTATTCGAGTATGGTTACATCAAATTAAAATAGTTCTAAACAAAGAGACCCAGTACCCTTGAGAAAGCGCACTTCTGAGCATCTTTAAAAATTTTGAAGCAGGTTTGTTTAATTCTCACATAAGGTCAAATGGTCCATATCTTTGCGAACTATTTTAATTTGCAACACTAGAACCTTACTCAATAATTATTCTTTATTGGCAATTTAAATAATTCTAAACAAAGAGTTTCAGAATCCTTGAGAAGGCGCACTTCTGAACACCTTCAAATTTTGAAGCAGATTTGCTTAATTCTCACATAAGGTCTATGAGACATATCTTTGTGAATTATTTTTGTTTGAGGAACCCAAATTTACTTAGAATAAACTCTGATTAATAATGCACGAATCTTAAATGCTATTGAGAAAAAAAAACATTTAACATATTTTATTCAAAATATTTATAGAGCGAAATCAAACCCGATTACATAAATCTTATGCTATAAGATCTCATCCCGAACCTTTAAAATTTATATTTTTTCTGGTGGGAATTCTACTAGGAGAAGGAAATGTAGCTATAGTTTCTTTTGACGTAGTAACTGTTTCACTATCATTTAAGGAATTCAGGGAATAAAAAATATGAGATAGATACGACCTAATATTCCATAATTCTAAAAAAAATTTGTTTAACGTGTTATATGAACATTTAAACAATGGGATTTGTGTATGTCCTATTAATAATTTCCTGTATGCTAGTAAAATTTTTTTATCCATAATATAAAAAAAAATTTCTTCTCGAATAAAATGCACCAAAATAACTGGAATTTCCTCTCTATTTAATAACTTATTGATTCAGTCAATCGAATCTTTACCTAGTTTTTCTAATTTTTTTTTATCGTCATCGATATGAGGTTCTGGATCTTGATGAAATGGTCCATATGATACTTCTACGAAAAAGAGCTTATAAAGATTTTTATCACTTCCTGTAAAATATCCAATTACATCGCCAAATTTTCGAGCACCACGATCTTTTGCTGAAAGACTTTGAGCTTGATCCCATCGTTTAAAAAACTCTGGAGAAATAAAATTAATTATAGAAGGTAAGATATCGTGCGTAAAAGTCGATTCATTTATAAGACTTGATCTCTCCTGGTAATATAAATTATTCCAAATAAGATTTAAATCACGAACTAATTGTTTTCCATTTTTCTCTATTTTATTTTCGTTTTTGTCAAGACAAGCTTTAATATTATGTTGATTAAATGGCATCTTTTGTTTGGTTAATCCAATTTCATTAAATTGTTTCCACTTACTAAGATTTGAAAGTTTTTGAAACAAGCAAGGTTTTTGATTCTCAATATTTTCTGAATCAATTATACCAGAATATAAAGGGTCATCTTCATCTAACTCTTCTTTTGGTGCTTCTGAAATGTATTTTCCAATAGTTGATATTAATTTGTTGCTATTCGAAGACCACTATTAAAATTTATAAATGAATTTTATAAATATTAAAAATAATGTATCAAGAAATAATTTGTTGCTATTCGAAGACCACTATTAAAATTTATAAATGAATTTTATAAATATTAAAAATAATGTATCAAGAAATATATACATTTTTTATACTCTGCATTGCTGAAATTGTTTTAGCATCTTGTGAAGGATCAAATTCTGACCAGCCAAATTTTTTATTTGCATCGATAACCAACAAAGACAACATATGGGTTTTTGTATAATCTTGCCGAATTTCTTTCATCAAATCAAAATAGACACTCGTCATAATTCTGTCATCCTATTTAAAATAAAAAAAATTATTAAAAAAGCTTTACAATTTTTATTTTTAAAACTTACTTCTGTTAATTTTTGTTTATTACTCCCTAAATAGGATTGCTTAAGTTGGTTATAAGCACCCACAAAATTAGTTTTCTCGTTATTTGAATGCTCTGCGATGAAATTTCCATGATATATATGATAAACTAAATATTCATGAAAAGAGTAATTCTTATCATTCTTATTATTTTTAAAGATAAAGTATTTTTTAAATAATTCGAATTTAATTGTTTTGCACTTCGACATTTTTAAAAACAAAAATTAATCTATAACCTCACTTATTGCATAGTTGATAAAGGCAAAAAAACATGCATACAAATACTTTATTCGATTATGTTACATTTACTAATTATACCTGTTTCTTACAATGTTGATCATAATTATCTTACTAAAACAACATACGAACCCTTAAACTAAACAATGTTTAGTTAAGAGTTCGTCCGCTAGTAATGCTGTATGTGAAATTTCTTTTTGGCTAGGTAATGGCTGAATAAATGGGAAAAAAATTGGATGCAGTTATTTGTCAAAGTACTTAATTTTTATAATTTAATTTTTTTAAGACATGTAATTTTTTTTTTATATAACAACATATTGTAAAATAATACATCTTGTCAATTAAAAATATACAAACTAAAATTTGTACCAAAAAAATGAAAAATGAAATAAATATGGAGTAGGTAAAATCTCTGGCAAATTTTCCAGGAACGAAGAATTAGACGAATCACATAATCATGAAATTTGATGCAGCGCTACTTCATATAACCAATCTGTTTGTGCGATACTGATTGGTCCATGAAGTGGCGCTGCATCAATTTTCATGATTACGTGGTTCGTCTAATTCTTCGTTCCTGAAAATTTGCTGGAAGTGTCACCTTTTTTATATTTAATATTTAAAACTTCCACATAGAATTCTAAATACAGTAAATAACTTTTTGCACAATTATTTAGAAAATTTCTTTATTTAGTATTCTATACAATAATTAAGCACATATGTGAAAATTTACTTTCACAATGATATCGTCAAACAAAAAATGGAGTCTTATTCGTCACTACTATATATAATTATCTATCTGATCTCACGGGTACTTAAGCTCTAAATCTTTTGTTAAATTTAAAAGCGGAACAAATTTTCGCGTAATCACTTAAAATCATTTATGTAATACGTCACGTGATCAATACATTTTTAAATCATATAGTATCTACATAATAACAAATTAAAATAAATTTGGCGTCTATGTCTTAAATAGACTTGGCGCCTATGTCTTAACATGATGTAATAATGATAATGAAGGCATCTTTGTGACAAAATGCAATGTAATCGACTTCTTAGTACATAAATATAATTATCAATTGTATGTATTTGTTGTTCAAGAAAGTAAACGTTAGAAGCATGCTATACGTATTGTTAAACACCGGTAATTAAATTTACCTTAATTGAGATCTGAAATTCTGACGATGAGGCATTATATTGATGAGATTTTAGTTCTTAAAAGAGTTTAAACAGTTACTTAGTGCGCTTTTTATTGAAAAGCAAATTTGTGAACTATTGAATTTCAAACAGTTACTTAGTGCGCTTTTTATTGAAAAGTAAATTTGTGAACTATTGAATTTCTAATAATCGATTTTTATAATTACAAAATTTTTCGTGTTAGCACAGCCTCCTCCTCTTATTACAAGATTGGTTTTAATAAATAGATTCATTAAACATATCTTGTTTTTAGTCTATTTTAAGAATTCAGATTTCATGAAAGGGATGGGGTTTAACGCGCATTACATGTTTCTTGTATTTATAAAATTCTGATATTTTTTTTCTAAACCTGAGCGTTAGTCACAATAGGAATATACCATACAGCCATGAATTGTAGCCATCACTATATATAAACTTTCCATTTTGCAATTTAATATAAATTTTATTATTTGAACCCAGTTTATTTTCCGCGGCCTCTAGCTGCCGTCAGAGAATGGACTGATTGATTCATAGGAGTTATTACTTTTGAAACTTTATGTAAAGCTAAAGTTTATTTAGATAACAAAAAGAATGTTAAAAATAAATTATAATAAAAAAAATTGTTTACACTCTGTATATTTTTTATTCCTTTTGATAGTCTTTTTATTAACGCTAAGTATCATAATAATATCGCATGACTTAACGGACCCACGGGTCCGTATTTTTTGATCGATTTATTAATAAGTCAAAACTGAATTAATATAAAAACCCACACTCGCACTCTTTTGCTCAAACATTTATAAAACTAAATAACTTATTATCGACTGGATGTTACAAACATTTTAGCTTTATCATTAATAAATGTTGTAATATTTAATTTCATTTGTCGCTCATAATAAAATTTTAAAGAAATAAATAAATTGCTTCGAATGCGCTAACGAATGTAACTTTATTTTTTCAATTTAATTTTTTTTTTTTTTAGAGACAAGTATATATTTTATAATAAACTCATAAAAAAGTCTTTTTATATATCATATTACAAGAAAATATATAGTCAATTTAAATCCATATTAAGAATTTACAAACTATGAAAAATTAAGTAAATATAGAATAGGTAACACCTTCGGCAAAGTTTCCAAGGACGAAGAGTTAGCTTTCACGAAATCGCGAAATGTGGCGCAGTACTGCTTCATATGACCAATCTGGTTGCGCAATACCTAATTGGTCACATGAAGTGGTGTTGCATCAATTTTCGTGATTATGTGATTCGTCTAATTCTTCGCTCCTGTAAAATTTGACGGAAGTGTCACCTTTACTATATTTAATCCGATAAAATTAAAAATAATTAAAAACATTCTTGAATTCTGGGATTAGCTGCTTATATATAAATATATCGAGATCTTTAATTTTCGATTCAATAATTTCAATGTTACTTTCAAATTTAAAGATTTGATACCATTTGTAGGCTAATAATGGATCGATTAGATTTAATATATTTAAAAGTCTTCTTATTTCCAAATCCGACAAAATTCTTCTTTTTCTCTCATTCTTTGCGATGTCGCTTGAATGTTCTGAGTTTGTAAAATTTCGTTCATTTTCTTTTTTAAGACGCAAACTTTCTTCTCTGACTCGATGATTTTCTTGCTTGAGGAGCAAATAATCGTTCATGACTCGTTTATTCTTTTGATTGAGGAGCAAATTTTCTTTTCTGACTCGATTATTCTTTTGCCTGAGGAGTTTATTCTTTTGCTTGAGGAGCAAGCCTTCTTTTCTGATTCGTTCAATCTCATGATTTTCTTTTTTCATATCCTTTTCTTTTACTGTGTCGGCAGTTGCTTCTTTTACGGAATTGTAATTCGTTGCTTTTACTAACTCTTCATCGATCACAATAACTTTATCTTCGATTTTGGACAAATCGATAATTAAATAGCAAATAAATAAAAATATTGTAAGACAAAAGAAATTGAAAAAATCCATTTTGCAATTTATTTTTAAGGAATGCGATTTCGCATAGCCCTATTTTAAATAAATTCATAGAAATCTAACTCTTGCATAAATAATTAATTGTAAGAAACTTGTTAATGATTATAGAGAAATTTTACATTTTATTCAAGTTGCAAATGTGCATTATCGCGCAGCATTGGGCTTAGCACGCGTATTGGAACGCGCTTTTTTTCCTTGTTATTCTTATATAATAATAATTATAATAAAAATACTTGTTTATTCAAAAAAAGGAAAATTTTTTCATATTCTCAAGCCTGATGTACATTATCGCGCAGTATTTTTGAGGCTTAGAACGCGTATTAGAACGCACTCATCATTCCAAGTGCTGTGCGATAATGCAAATTTGCGAAAAATCGGGTCTTGAGAAATTTTCTTTTCGGGTTGGAAAAAATAAATTATTACTTTTATTAAAATGTAAGAACAAGAACAATATCAATTTAGGTTAATTGTTGCAACTGCTATCATCATGTGACTTCATAGCGTAACAAAAAAATATAAATGATAATTATTACATAAACCGGTTTAATAATTAAAAGAAATAAATTGAATAAATTGGATTTTAATTGTACTACAAATTAAAGTCCCTAACCGAATCTATTTTTAACATAGCAAATTCGGCACCATGAAATGTAAAAATGGGTATTAATACCATAATTAAACAATAATATAAAAACCGGTTTTTACAATAAATAAATCTTAACAAATAACGAAATTTTTAAGCAAAACAAAAAATTTAATAATTTCGAATGAGATAGATTTTATTTAATAATAATATTATGTTCATAATCGAGTTTGCTATAAAAGGATCACTAATTCAAATATCAAATTAAATCTATTAAATCGTTCAAAAAAACTTTTTTTCATAAATTTGTTTTTCTCTTGGATTAAGTGGAGAAAACCTAAAAATTACATCCGTTCAAAAAAACTTACTATTACAATTTTAGGAGATATAATAATTAAATCCTCATCAAGCAAAAGAAATGCAAAAATAAAGAAAGTTACAAAATTCAAAATGGAAAATATGACTTTATTGTTAAAACAAGAGCCAACTAATGTTAGTATAATGCATTATTTAGTGTCATGTCATGTGATCTAACAAAAAATCACCGAATTTAGGAATTTTTAAAAAAATTGCAGAACAATTCATTTTTGTCATCATGTCATGTGACTTAAGACTGTTATGTATAATATAATTTTTTCAGTAATTATATTTTTTAAACCGGTTTTAATATATATAATAATGTGAATTATGTGGTACCTGAGAATCGGAAATTTT
Source organism: Gigaspora rosea (assembly GCA_003550325.1). Taxonomy (NCBI): domain Eukaryota; kingdom Fungi; phylum Glomeromycota; class Glomeromycetes; order Diversisporales; family Gigasporaceae; genus Gigaspora; species Gigaspora rosea. The sequence continues at coordinate 27,143 of QKWP01002894.1, read as the reverse complement.
AAAAATAAAACATTCATCCGAGGAGTTGAAAAGAAGGTGAGTGTGGGCAACCCCCATTCTTACTTAACATGTATGGGTTGAAGTTACGCTGTCACTTAGGTGAACGTTATAGTTGTGGTATACTCTTCATATTGTCGGCCGGATGATATGTAACTATCATGATGATGTCATTAAAAGATGTGGGCAACCCCCATGTTTGTGATGAATAGATCCTTGTGTTAACTTTATTTTTATTTACTAGAGTCTATAATTAATCAGAAAAATTTTTAACGAAGAGATTCACGTACGTTACTTGACGAAGAATTATAATAGGAAAATTTAATTGTTTTTTACTTTCTTTAAAAAAAATTTTTTTTACAATTGTATTATTTAATTAAAAATTTTTGGAATCGAGTTGTTGCGATAATGAAATAAATTTCTTTCTAATATAAATTATGACAAAATAATTCGAGTAATAAATAAATAATAAATAAATAAAAATTGACTAAATAATGGCTTTGAACTAGTCCTCAATGTGAATAGCTTGAGAGAATTGCATTGAAAATTTCACTAGCAATTCTGACTGACGAAAAATCTCATGAACTTATCAAATGCCATCAGCCCCTGTCATCTTGATCCAAAGAATTCCCATGAAAAATGGAAAATCGATTGAAACTTCATTATCTAAAGCCAGTCCTAAATATTCGAGCTTTTGCCCTACTTCGCAAGTAATTCCTAAAAAAAAAAGACGTTACTACATATATAATAACATTATTAAAGACTTAAAAAATTCACTTATCGATTATATTTTTAGCCATAGTCCTCTATACTTGAATAAACGATAGCTCGATTGACTTTTCATTAGATCATGGGAATTCTTTGATTCGAGATAACAGGAATTGACGGTATATGATAAGTTCATGAGATTTTTCGGTAGTTTGAATTGCTGATGAAAATTTCTAAGAATTCTCTCTCTCAGGCTATTCAATTTAAAGCACTAGTAAACCGATTATTTAGACAATTTGATTTGCAAAAATAAAAATAAATAAATAAATATTTTGGTTTAAATTTGGGTAAGCTGAGAAATAAACCTAAATAATTCTTCAAAGTATTTTATGAATAGGGATCGGGGTGGTATTAAATTGATCAGATTTAGATTCTACTTTTCGTAGTTGTTGTAAAAAAAGGTCGAAAGCACCCTGGAGGTTTTATTTTATTTTCGCGAGTAAATAACTTGCTTTATGCCATCTTCATAGGCCGGCCGTTGGTCCCTATAAATTAAATTTTAATTTTGTATTTTCAGATTGATTTTTTCCAATAATGGTAGAAGATAAGTTCATATCCCTCAAACTAAACAACTTTTGTATATAATTAGCTTGTTATTTAACCAATTGTAATAAATAAATAAATATTTTAAAATGTTTGAGTTTAGGAGATGGAAAATGGAATAATAATTTTGAAATATTAAACCTATTTCTAAATCTCAATACTATTGATGTATATAAAAATTTTTAACCAGTGTTTGTTTACTTCATAGACAGTGTTCTTAAATAATACAGAAAACCCAAGAACGAGATACGAGAACAACAATAGTGGTGGAAAGGATGCTAAAATCAAAGTAGCAATAATCAAAAAAGTCAAAAAAATTAAAGTCAGGAAAATTGTATAAAAAATTTTCAGCAAAAGAGAAATTAAATAAGAAAAAATAGTTGTGGTTATTCTTAGCAATAATGCTAAGAGCTTTAAACTGTTTTTAAATGACATTCTGTAATTTTTAGTAATTTTTGAAAGCTAGATTTTACACTTTTAATAGTATTTTTCGTAATTGAACCTGTTCAAATAAAGAAATGATTAATTCAATTTTTGTTTTATGCTCTTCGCCGCGGCTATTCGTATCACCTATTTTACAAACATTAAAAAGAAACTCCGTGTTGTGTATGATGTACAGTATATAATGCTGATCTGTTACACTATTGCAAAAGGCTTTTCATGTTGATTTTCTTATAAACGAGTTGTTCAAATAAGGAGATCCTAAATTATGAAATTTATGTTATCTTTGCTACGGTTATTCGTTAACCTTATTTTTACAAAGCTTCAAGATGAAACTCCGAGTTATGTATGAAGTGCTGATCTGTTGCGTAATTATACGCGAAGAAAGGTCGTTTGATTAATTTTATCGTATTCAAATTTATATTATATTTAGCCACGGTTAAAATGAACATTATTATAATTAAATATGTTCTGTTATTCATTTTAAAAATTTTTTGCATTAAAGTAATAAAAAAATTTGTCAGGAAAATTTGTAAATTTATGCAATCTTTGTCTCAGTTATTCATATTACATAATCCTATATTTCTACAAAACAGCTTTTAATTATATAACTTGTTCAAATAAGGTGATAATTAATTCATATTTGTTTTTAATTTATGCCATCTTTGCCGCTGTTATTTATATTACCTTATCTTTACAAAAATTTCAAAATGAAACTCCGAGTTATGTACAGTATATTTCATGATAGCAGCAATATAAATTATAACGTTGATCTGTTACGCGAAATGATTTTGTTTGAATATATATATACATTAAAGTAAAGGTACTGTAGGTTTATTGGATTGCAAAAATTTATAAAAACTAAAAATTCTAAGCATCAAAAAATTAATGAATTTTAAAATGGATAAGGAAAAAATTCGTCAGAAAAATTACATTTTAGAGATGTGAAAAAACGACTCTTGGAATTTTGCAATCATTTTAGAAATGTGAAAAAACAACTCTTGGAATTTTGTGCTTGCAATAAATTTCTGATTTTTATATTTATTATTGAATTAATTATAATTATTGTTATTTGGCTGTTAAGTATATTTTTCTTTCTCCAATTGATTCATAGAAGCTTAGACTGATTTTATTAATTTTTATAGGGTCAAACAGTCATGGCATTCATATTTGTATACAGAGCCTTTCGAGCCAGCTATGCATGGAACTTTTGGGATTGACCAACCTAAAACTTTGGTTATGTTTATAATACGAAAGATAGAAGATTTAATACAGATTATAAGAGATTTTTTTGCTGAAATAATTGTTGGAAGTCGTGGGTTCGGTCATCCAGATCATGTTGTGTCTGTACCGTATTAAAAAAATTTTATAAAATAGCCTCAATTTATTCGACTTGGATTGATTTGTGTTTTCTTTCGAATAGAATTTATGGTTATGATTGTTCGAACATCTGTTTTGATATTTTTTAAAATGTTCACAAGTGTTTTCTTTCGAATAGAATTTATGGTGAATTGATATTTTTTAAAATAGGGTTTAATTTATTGAACAATAAATATCTGTCACATTTTTGATATTTTTGACGATAGATAAATATTTTTGCAAAATTAAAAAGTATACAAGATCCCCTAGATATAAGACCCGAAGATAATACTTTACGTCCTTTCATTATTTTAATAATAAAAATTTTGACAAGATTATCAAAACATTTGTTCAATAAATTAAAGCCTATTTACAAGATATCCTTCCACCTGGCACGGTTCTTGTTATCATTAATTTTAAAATTTTCTTAATCATGTGTAACAGAGTCAGGGCTGATTTCCTAAATTAGGTACCGAAAAAACATGAGGTACATTTCCTAATTTGGTTTATGACAAAAATATAAAAATGAAATTATTCCAGATCAGAACTCATTTCTTTTCTCTTACTATGGACGGCATCAATGTGGAAGAAAAGGTGGAAAATTGGAAAAAAAAATATTATGAGAGAATTAAAGTTCCATCAATTTATCAACCAGAGCCTATTTTTCCTCTGGAGGGCACAATAAATCCGGTTACTTGGTTTAATTATCATAACGAACTTAACAATTATATTGAAGATTTCCAATTAAAACCAATTTTTGCCGATCTAATCTATATCAAAAATTTGATAGCAAAATATCCATTTAATGATGATAAATTCATTGCTAATGAATATAAACAATCTTTAGGAATCATCATTAATAACGGTGAACCTGATAATGTTAAGAATTCAAAAACAAGACAACGTTACCGAAATTCATTTTATTCCAAAAATTTAATTAAGGTCATAAGAAAGATAGTAGAAAATGATTTCCGAGAAGAATTTTTTCGTTGGGCTAAATTCCCAATTTTATTTTTGCAAGATAAGGATATCCTTCCAATTATTGAAGAATTTATAAAAGTATAGTAAGTATATTTATTTAAGTATATTATAATTTTGTATTTATTTATCAATTTATAACATGATTTTAGCAACAATAATAAGGAAAATAAAATGACAACAACATGAGAGAAAAACTAT
>QKWP01002893.1:11748-43979 GCA_003550325.1 Gigaspora rosea | reverse complement strand
CTGGTACTCCTGATTGCTATGTTGAATTGGCAAATCAGTGCATGAATTCAGAACCAAAGAAACGGCCTAATATTAATGAAATAATTACAAAACTAGATGAATGGTCGAATATTATCGTAAATGAGAATGAAAGTAAAGAAAGTAAAATTAAAAAACAATTCATAGAAAGCGATGAGATCAATAAAAATTTACCTAAGATTACTGGTAAAATTAAACGATATATTTGCGAGCAAACCATATAATATATTTGAAATTAGTGCGAAGTTATCAACAATGTATATTTCTAAAACTGTTAGTATCATAGAATTTCCGGATGATATCTAATGATTATTAATAAAAACAAGAGGCTGTGACAGTTTACGTTACTAATGCCAATTGCCTTCCGACTTTTAATAATTTTTGAAAAACTTGCTTTAAAATTAATTACAAAATAGTGACGTTGAGGCAAAGTAATATATATATAAAAATGGTTTTAATCATATTTCTCTTTTTTACCATCTTATATTGTACGTTGCTTGAAATTTATGTTAATTCAGAATTGGCATGTCATTTTAGAATCGGAATTTGACACATACTGTATTTTGTCATTTCTATTATAAAAATTAATAATGATAATAATAACAATAAAATTATGTAATTTTACAAACCTGACGATCGCATATTTCGCATATTTGTACCTGAATCGCATGATTTGCAGCATAATTCGAAAAATTTATTGCATAATTTTGCATAAATCAAAATGTAAAGCAGGCAGAATTTGGGGTCACCGCAGCAGAAAGTGACTAGCCCCAATCTGAATGCGCCACACCACGTGATAGTCACGTTACTGCAAATGCTGAAATGAGGGACGGGGAATAATATCGATCAATTTGGTCAAAAATATCGATTTATATCGATTTACACCGAACGAACCAATCAGAATGCAGTATGCATATAACGTGATCAATAACTATAGCTTAGTTTGCTTTTCCGAACCTTCCGACAGTTCGGGTTGTCCAAATTTATTTTTCCCAGCACAACTTATATCTAAATTTTGCCCAAAATCGTTGTTATTGCAAAAATATCGATTTATCTATGATTTGACCCAAAAATATCAGTTTATATATTATCGATGCAAATCAATATAATTCCCCGTCCCTGGTCTAGACTCCTGGTGGGGCCCTAAAAACTATTCTTGTATGGTCTTGTTGGTGTTAACATTGTGGCTGGATGTTCACGTGTCATATAATAACAAAATTTGGTTGCCATGTATAGTTGTCAAAGTGGAAACTTTTCTATGTGTTTCAAATAAACGGAATTTTAATCACGGCCAATTTCTGTCGATCATCACGTGAACATCAAAATCGATCTAAATCTGCAGGTGGTAATTCTGGCGTACAATGTAATCTTGAATTCAGTTATTAATACTGGAATATGGCATAAGATTTGAGAAGGATGAAAGAAGAGCATCTGAATGGCAAGTCTATTGTCAATTAATATATATTACCGTATACTTCCGAAATTAATTACTCCTGAAAATAAGTACGACTGCACGCATTATTCCAATTTTGGCTTGCATTATGATGATGGCCTGCATTATGTGTAAAATTAATTTCGAAAGTAAGGTACAATATTTTCATATGATATGATGATGAAATAGCAGTAATTTTGAAAATTTTAAGATTCAGAGTATCCAGAGGTCGTTATAAAAAAGCTCATCAAAAGAAGGACGGCTCTACTTTTATATTTTATTAGTCAAATTAATTCGTCAGGAGTTTCATCAATCATCATCACATGCAATTTCATGTGAATTAAATTCTGCGTAGTACTCCATATTATACCGCAAATGAAGAGATTATTGAAATTCTATGATTTTTTATCAACGTAATTTATAGCTTTATGAGTAAAAATATGATTAGAAATTATACATTTGCATTATTTGGTTTTAACATTTTTTCATTAAGTAATTTTGTGAGATTACAACTACTATTTTATCCATTGGGATACAATGTTCAGTCTTTTTGTGAGGGCTATTTCTCTTTAAACTCTATTTATATTCATCAGCTAATATGAGTTTTAATTATTCGATCAAGGTGTTACGATTCTGAAAATTATAACTCGTAAGTACATAATAAAAAAAGTACAACTTTGTGCCAATATCAATATAATGCTTTATTATGCAAGTCTTTTAAGAACCGATCAGAGTCATGTTCAATCTATAAAAATTGTAAAATGACAACGTAAGTACTCCTACTCTTAAACTCACTACTCCATTAATTTCACTGATTGTAGCTTATCATTATCAGCCAAAAAATTAATACTTCTTATTGTGCAATCAAAACTTAAAATGAATACTGATTGCATAATGCATATTGGTCTATTTCATAAATCCAAGCGTCAGATACCTTGCCTCCGCCCTTATTTTCATAAGTCTGTTTTTTTGTGAATTTTGCAAATACATCTTTTGGCAATACAAAGTAAAAGTTAATTTTACAAGATTCATCCAAAATTCCCTTGATCATCCTTAATCCATCTTGTTTGATACCATGTCTCTTGGCGACGATAACTTGAAATAGCTTATTACGATGGACATAACTATCAATGCTCTCAAAATTCTTGGAAGTTGGCCGGTAGTATTTTTCATCTTTTTTAATCTCTTCAACATAATCAAAAAATTTTCTTCTAAAGGTTTAAAACTATGGAACTCTTCGTATGATGAACGCTCGTCTAAAAGTTTACGTACCCGAAAGCTCCCACCTTTACAAATAATTGCATGAGATTTCATTTCAAATAGCTGCCTCCCATTTCCGATATATCCTTTGCACTCTCAATAAAATGTAAAGTGCTTCCCTATGACATTGTTTTAATCTATCTAAACATTTATCTGCAACATATTGCGATGCAAAGAAACAGATGCATCTGTGTATGGATCAGTCATTTTCTCAAAATCGGATGGGAGGTTGGTATGTATATGAATTAATTTATTTGTAAGTTCATCACCACAGATGGAATGGCCTTGGAATTCTATAAGTCTTGGATTAATTGATGTAGATGCGCTATCAATAATTTTTTTAATTGCTTCCAGTGGCATCATAATATCAAAAGATCCATCTTGCAATCCCACCACACAACTCAAACTTATTCTTCAATGTTTCTTGAGTAATTGTTTCTTTATACAAACGATTATAACAATCAACGATCTCGTCCTCACTCCACGATTGCATATAGAATATTTTGCACCGCTGAGCTTTGATAAATCTCTTAACCATTTCTTTCTTAGGCGAGGACACCACAATTAACTTTGCTTCAGAAAAATCATGGCTCACTTGGGGCTCTCTTCCATCAATTATACACCATGTATTCGGTAATGATGCGAATTCTCACGTTTCTACTTTATATAATAGTTCACCTTTAGGAGAAATAAATAAAGTGCAACCTTCAAAATCTATCAGAACTGATTTGCCTTGTTTAAGAAGCTCCACGAGCATTAGCCTTCCGAAATATGTCTTGCCAATGCCTGGGTTTCCTGTGATGCAGTACCGCATAAAGTTTCTATCCCCAAATATAAAGTCGCGGAAATAGGTATAACACTTTCGATTATAGTTAATTGTATCTTCAGCGGTTCCTGGAAATTGTGGAATTGCAAACACATGTTGACTTGTATCGATCTTCGGTAACTGCTTGATAAAATTTTCAAGCATAGTTTTATCTAGAAAAGGTACGTGTTATTGTTATTTCATTGCTCTTTAAGAGTCCCCATTGAGCCTTTTTCCTGATCAAATAAATGTGATAAATGCAAATTTCATATTTGAGTGGTAAAACATTGTGTGTCGCTTACTGGGTAATTGTATGATTAAATGGATACCTAAGGGAGGGTTTTGAGGGAAAATTTCTTTAAGTGTGCTATTGACGAACTCAACTTTTCACCTTTGAGTTGTTTTTCAATATCAATTTCAAGTATTTTCCATATCTCACTTCCTTTGGTGGCACCCTCAGCTTTCCAAAAATTTAGACTACCAACAAGTTGTTCTCCTGTCATCTCGATAAGAATCTTCTTGAGTAACCAACAGTAAAATCATCTATAAGCACGTCATTATTATTAACACGAGTTTTTTCACCAATAATAACTGAAAAAACATTTTCAAGAGAGTTGCCGAGAATGAAACAATATAGTATAATTTGGCCATACTTCTGCTAATGCAAAAATTAAGTGTGAAAATGGCATAGTTTTTCAGTAAAATATAAAATAAAGACCTTTTATTGATTGACCGTTTAAACGAGACATTGCAACAAATAGAAAATGGATCGAAAAATTCTTTGTTCAGAGTATTTGGGCTTGGTGCTTCGAAAAAGGACGAAATTGACAAAAATTTTTTTGGCAAAAAATTGGTTTTTATGTTATAAAATTATAGGAAATTTTTCGATTCCGTCTCCTTTTTAATTTGTGCTTGTAACATAAGACAAAAAAAGAAAAGAATTTTGCCGCAGGTGATTGTCACCATTGCCATTTTATCCTTAAAAAGTTTCGATTAATGTCAGAATTAATAGGCGATATTATAACAAAATCTTGCATAGAATTTTTTTTGATAGTCAAAAGGTTTGAAAAGTGAAACATAAGAGTATTTCAAAGGCTATACCACTAAACACTTCGGATATTCAGCTGAACAAATAAGGTCGGGGCCTTTGTAATCACCAAAATATGATTGTTAGACCAGATACTCCGATAACGACAATTTTCTCGACATGAGTAAGTTATACATGAATAGGTTTTTCATTTCATTATTAACTTCTATCAACGTGTTAATTTTTGTGATGAATAGCAATGGAAGAAATTCACACAAAAATATCAGCAAGAAATGACGAATTGAAATTATTGTCGCGGCTGACGCTGAAATTTGTTGATGTTGAAATTTTGACCTATTTTAATATGAAATTAAACTTTTTTTGGAGTATTTTTTTTCGTTTTTGTCTTATAGGATTAGGGTAGGTTTGGATAGATTTGATATTTAAAGAGTATATGGATTTTAGCAGGGCTTATAATTTCAAATCGAGACCCAAATTTCAGCATCAGCCAATTCAGCTTCAGCAGTGACAATTATTTTGGAAGTAGCAAAACCTATTAACAGCAAAGTAGTAACATTTAACAAGCGAACTATTGTATATTTTAAACATTTTGCTCATTATTAATTATTGTTAATTTAATACATAGATATGGTTATCACAAGTAGGAAGGGATTCCCCTCATATATTGGTTTTCATCAAATCAATCTCTAGAGTATGTGATCTAAATTTATTTTTTTATTTATTTGTTATGAGAATTAATTTTTACGCTTTACATAAATAGAGGACTCTGTCATTTATATTCAAATGTTTGATGAATTTGGCGATATTGTTCCAATACTTTGCGAGAAAAAGGAATTTCCTTCACAAACACTTTTGAAATATATGAAGCAAGATGTATTTTCATATATATTTGCGTGTTAATCGCAACGACATTGTATTTAATAAAATATAGGGAAAAACCTTATATGATTGAAAAAATGAAATCCAAATTGACATTCTAATAATCTGAAATACAAGATGATGTAATTAATTGAAGAGTAAATTATTTATAATCTATTCCTATCCTTTTTTTAATTCATGATTTTATAAAGAAATTTTCTGACTTTATTTAGAGTACAAGAATATACTGCTGCAGATCGTATTTCTAGACTTAGATAAAAATAGCCTTTTTAAGAGAATAATTAGCTAAAGTTAAATGTGGTGTCAATAATGAAACTCCGCCGTCTTTGCATCATAATGAAAATTTAAACAATTGGGGGTGAGTCAATAGAAATCAAGCAAATTTTTTTTTTTATTAACTTTTTAAAAGTTTAAATCAAAATAATTTAACAAAAACTTGATCAAATGTGATAAATTTTTTTTAAATTAATTCTATAACTTTATAGAATAATTTAAAAAATTTTTTATCAAATTTGATTAAATTTTTGTTAAATTATTTCTGTCCAAAGTTTCGAAAAAATTTTATTATAAAAAATTTGATTTCTATTGACTCACCCCAATTATTTATTAGTACTTCATTCATTACGTCAGTATGCGCCACAGCGCCTAAATCTCCATCGAAAATTATAACTTGTCAACATAGTTTCGCCAAATCATGGTTCTTAACAAAGTTACTAAGTGTGAACTTATAATTTTTGTTTGCATGAAATGACAGAAATGCCAGATTTAAAGCCAACATCAATTTCGACTACTTATGTGAGTATACCAAAAATCAAACCTCCAAGAAGACGCATATTTTGAGGTAGAGCTTGAAGATCAGGTAGTTTAAACTTCTATTTTTTATAAAAAACATTTAACACTACGCAAAAGAATGGAAGATTATAAATTTCTTATAATAATAGATCATGAAACTTCTTGATGAAGATGAAGCGATCAATGATTAGATTATCAATAGGTTAATCAAGAAAATACATTTTCCAAGTTTGCAAGCTCCATCATCCTAAAAAGAAATATTATTTCCATCTCGAACTATCTATCAGTCTTGTAGCGAAACGAACGTGGAAATATGGATTTATAAAAGAGTCTGAACAACTAATTTCGATCTTTATGGAGACCATTCAGGAACAAGTCATGGTATCTCAAATAATAGATATGTATATTCCGCGTTAAATTACTACGTTTATACATTTTTCCCTGAATAATACTTTTATATCTTAGAGAAGTTTGAGGATATGATGCAATTCTTCCGGGACCATATTAGCACGAATTATTTTCATTTATTAATGTTGTTAAAAAACGATAGGTTGCACGGTTTGATCTAGATACCTAATTAAACTATATTTATTTTTGCAATAAAAAAAAAAAAAAGGGTTAATCCCTAGGCTCAATTCTAACCAGTAATTTTTCACAAAAAGTTACTAACGAAGTTACAGAGTTTAATGGAAGCTTTTCATTAACTAGCTCAACATTATATTTTCTAAATATTAATACCATTAAAGAAAGTAATTCAATCATTGCTAATTTTCTTCCTGGGCAAATACGTAATCCACCTCCCCACATTGTAAAAGCAAATTTGTATCTACCAATTTCATCATTTTTTTTATAAAATCTGTCAGGATCAAACGTATCAGGATTAAACCAATGATCTTTATGCATATGAACACCATACAAATTTACATGGAACATTGTTCCAGCATCCCATTTATATCCAGCTATTTCACATGGATTATTTGTATATCTTGCTAGTAAACTTACAACTGGCATGATTCGCGAAACTTCTTTAATTATCGCTACACAATAATCTAGTTTAAAAAGATCGTCATGATTTATACAAGTATTTTGAGGAAATATTGAGTCAATTTCGGAAATCATTTTTTGTTTGACTTGAGGGTATTGACAAATATAATAGGTTAAGAAACCGAATAAATTTGCAGACTAAAAAATTTCATAAATATTGAATCAATAATAAATGATAAATATATTGTATAATATTAATACAATACTTACAGCATTTGTTCCACCTAAGCAAGCATCAAGCATGTTACCTCTGATCTCAATATCTGTTAACGGTCTAAATATCTCACCCTCCACAGTCTTCAGATCATCCATATCTCTTTTAGTATTGGCAATAATTAAAGATGTCAGCAAATCATTCCTTAATTTTTCTCCTATTGGCGTCTCTTCAATCTCCGTTCTTCTTTTCTTAATTATCAATTCTAACTTTTCATATAAGAAATCCTTATTTTCAACTAATGATTTAATATTATTTCTAATAAATGGTACGTAATGACGTAGAGATGAAACAAGGAACGTAAAGTATGAAGCGACTAAAGTATGCTCTTTAATTCCTCGAACAAATCTGTCAGAATCTTCAATCAATGCATCAGAAATATTCACTTTTATAGGACTCAGATTGTTATAAAGCGAAGCCATTGAATAAGATCTTTCACCAGTAGTTAAAACTATAATAATATCATTTGTAAAACTATTTGTCCATAACGATAAATCTGTTTCAAGTGACCTCTTATGTTTATTATCTAATGAAATATCACTGGATAACTTAGAATTAGCAAGTGATTCCCAATATCCTTCTAATTCTTGAAATATTTTATCAACCCATTTAATAGCTTCAAGATTAAAACTTGGTGATTGAATAGCTTTGTTAAAAAATTGTCGATTATATTTCCAACTTTTTATATCATGATTAAATAATAAACCTCTTCCAGCCACTCCTAATTCTTCTAATCCTTCAGAATATGGCCATCTTATCATGAAAGTTGTGTCTGTAGCTGAATGAGTTAGCATATTTTCTATATATTCAGGACGAGAAATCGAAATCCTTCGAAGTCCACCAAGATAAATTTCACAAATATCACCATATTTTTCGTGAAGTGATATAAATAGTTGTTTGGCATCGCTTTTAAAAAGATATGAACATTCTATAAAGGGAAGAGGCAAAGGGCCAGGTAATTTATTTGGACGTGTAAAGTATTTATAGTAAAATTGAAAAACATATATTAAAAAAGAAAGTACTATGAGGTTCAGGTAGTCGGTAAATTTTAATGCAAAAATAACGCTAATAACAGCCATTTTCTTTTAGAATTTTTCAACAAGAATCAAATAATCAAATAGGATTTAAGTTATTGCGCAAATTAAATTCTACTCGTGTAGAATTAATTTCACACTTGTGGAATTGATGATCATTAATAATTTTAGTAATTCTATATGAAAAATTATGTAGTATTGACGTAATCTATAACCTTCTAAAAATAAATGTACGCTGTGCAATGTAATACATAACTCTAATAAATTTAATGCATCTATATCGATGTGCTGCATACTTTTCTTACGCCGAAATGTCAAATTATAATGAAATCGAAATTGTTAATGAAATGTGTATTCTGTATAATGAAGAAAGTAAGAAAGGCAATCCAGAATGTTCATATCTTGATTCATTAGAACAATTTCTAATAAGGAAGAAGCAAAATCCAGTAAATATTATCAATTTTTGCTTAGATAATCCAATCAACTCTATAGTTCAAATCATTATTGCAAGTTGTTATCGTTTTGGAAAATGGGTTGAAAAGGATGAATGTAAAGCATTCAATTATTTTCAAAAATCAGCAGAGATGGGAGATGCAAGCGGAACATATTATGTTGGATATTGTTATCGTCATGGAATTGGAGTTGAAAAGAATGAACATGAGGCATTCATTTATTGTCAAAAATCTGCAGAGATGGGTAATTCTGATGGATTATGTGGTGTTGGATATCGTTATGAAAAAGGAATTGAAGTTGAGAAGGATGAACATAAGGCATTCATTTATTATCAACAATCTGCAGAGATGGGAAATGCGAGTGGAATGTATAATGTTGGAACTTGTTATCGATATGGAATTGGAGTTGAAAAGGATGAACAGAAAGCATTCACTTATTATCAAAAATCTGCAGATATAGGTAATTCTTATGGATTATGTAGTGTTGGAAATTGTTATTACAATGGAATTGGAGTCGAAAGGGATACACATGAGGCATTCATTTATTATCAAAAAGCTGCGAAGTTGGGGTGCGCTTTAGGAACATTTAACGTTGGAGTTTGTTACAAATATGGAACTGGAGTTGAAGAGGACAAAAAGAAAGCGTTTAAATATTACAAAAAATCTGCAGAAATGGGTCATGCTAATGGAATGTATTATGTTGGTGAATTTTACCAGGAAGGAATAGTTGTTAAAAAGAATATTGATATTGCTTTTGAATGGTATTTAAAATTAGCTATTACTGAACAAAATACTACTATAGAAAGAAAAAAAGAATATTTTCGTTGGATACCATATGATGAATTTGAAAATATTGAAAAGATAGGCGAAGGGGCATTCTCTACCGTTTTTAAAACAAAATATCTAAACCGATATGGGTCATATGAACAAGTAACAATTAAGATTGTAAAGGATTCCAATAAAAATAAAGATCCATTTTTAAAAGAGGTATTTTTTAAATAAATTTTAATGTTTATTTTTGATTTCGTATTGATTTAATTTTTTTTTTTAGTTAAAGAATTGTCATAGCTTATCACAATATTTGGGAATATCTAGAGATGAAAAAACAAAGGACTTTATTTTAGTACTTAGTTATGCAAAATACGGATCATTAAGTAAAATCCTTATTGATATCTTTAAATTTGAATGGAAAATTAAATTAAAGATACTCCATGATATTGTGTCTAATCTTGATCGTATTCATTCTAAAAGAAATTTACATCGAGATTTGCATCCCGGAAATATCTTGTTAACGGAAAATTATGAAGCGTACATTACAGATCTAGGTTTATCAAAACCACTCGACAAAAAAGGACAAGATGAACTTATTCATGGGGTTTTACCTTATATCGCACCAGAACTCTTACGAAGAAAGCACCGATATACAAAAGCATCAGATATTTATTCGTTTGGAATTATCATGGTCGAGATGACAACTGGACAAAGGCCTTTAAACAATTATAAATTTGATAATGATCTGGCAATTATGATTTGTAAAGGATTACGACCAAAATTTGCACCTGGTGCTCCTGATTGTTATGTTAAATTGGCAAATCAGTGCATGAATTCAGAACCCAAGAAACGACCTAATATTAATGAAATAATTATTAAACTAGATGAATGGTTGAAAATTGTCGGAAATGAGAAAATTAAGAGTGATATCGAAAATGAGAGTGATATCGAAATTAAGAATGATATCGAAAATAAGAGTGTTGTCGAAAATGAGGGCGTTGTCGAAAATGAGGGTGTTATTGAAAATGAGAGTGAAAATAGAATTAGAAAGCAATTCTTAAAAAGTGATGAAATCAGTAAAACTTCACCTATGATTACTGAAGAATTAAACAATAAATATACAAGTAAACCATATAATGTATCGGAAATTAGTGCGAAGTTATCTGACTTATTATGGGATTATTGATAAGAAATTGTGCTTTAATAAAAACATAAGCGCAGTGACAGGTTATGCTGCTAATGTTGACTGTGCCTCTTTAGGGCTTATTAGTCCGGAGCGAAGCTGAGAACTCTATTTTTGATCTGTCTTTCCGGGCGCATCATGTGATATACAACCAATCACATTCAACTGATCGACAAAAACAATAACAGTTACGTAATCAACTTATATTGCATAATTGATAATATACAGATTATAGTGTATATATTAAATATTGGCTCCGGACATACAATGATGTGCATTTACCTAGTATAAATTATGATAAATAAACATGTAGTAATTTGAAAACTTAGTTTAAATTTATTATTTCAATAGTAACTTTGAGTTAAATTGAAACATATAAAAACGATTTATACCATATTTATTTCTCTTTTTTTACCATCTTATACGTTAGTTTTTTTTATCCAACATAAAAAAAGTGTATAAATCAAAAGGTTTAACGCCTACTGATTTTTTAAAAAAAAATAATAATAAAGTTTATTAAAAAAAAAAAAAATTAAAAAATAAAAAATTTTAATAAGCATATAAAATAAACTAACGACTTCTAAGTTCTGTGATTCTTCAAAAATCTAGAGAATGGAGTAAGGAAATGAAAATATTAACACTTCTGACCTCTATTTGTTTTTAAAGTCAAGACAGACTATTAACATTCTGGGCCATCGTTACTATATTACGAGACATGTTAGATAAATTCAAAGCTCAGTATTACACTATAAATCAATTTATATCCTGAATAATCTTTTTTTTAAAATTTAGTTGTGAATTTGATTCAATATCTCAAATCAATATGTATATTCAAATAGAATAAAATTGCTGTGGCAGCAAATTTTCTAATTTTTGAACAAAAATTTAATGTCAAATATCTGACACAACTCGATGAAAATTTTTTAAATGATTTATATAACTTAGTAAAATTTATTTAAAAACAAATTCTATAGGATTCTTTTGAGTAGTTGTTGAGGAAATTTTATTAAAAATTAGAATGTTTTCTGCCGCGGCTATTTTCCTAAGCTTTGAATGGAACTTTCTCACAAATACTTGATAAAATACAATTAATTTTTTAAATGAATTCTACAGTTGATTTAAAAAATTTCATCGAATTCTATTGGATGGCTGTCAAAAATTCACGTAATATCAGCAGTAAAAATCACGTGATCCCGTACATGTCCATAGATGTATAGAATCATAAGTTAGGATTTTACTTATTTGGGCGGGTAATACAAACCCAAAAGTAAATAGCGTGAGATAAAAATTTAGGGTTGGAGCCTTAACGTTAGCAGTTAAAGTCTATAGGATTCTTACTACATGTAAAATTTATTTCCGTCATTTTTAATTAGTGCAACAAGATTGATTTAAGCACTAGGTCTTTTGAGTATTTTTGTTTTTTCTTCTTTACCGGAATAGTCAAATTTGCACTCACCGAGTGGCTATTTCCTCTTCAGGAGTTTGTATTGCCACGCAAATAAGTGAATGCCGCAAGTTAGTGGTGCAAAAAATTTTGCATTTTGAGTAATCCGAGGCACGGATCGAACATACGGAGCATTAATACTAGCCAGGGACCCGGAAAATTTTGGAAATAAATTTTTCCAAATTATTCCAAATTTTTGGCCTAATTTTGATATTTCCAAATTTTTGCATTTTGGCCAAATTTTTCCAAATTTTTTACCGATTTTCCTGCATACATGTGATCTCTGACCAATAAAAATACATACAATAAAAATGTGCTACTAGTTTTTCGATCCTAGGCCATCCGGATTGAATCCGTATTAGATTATGTATAAAGCTTACTTTGGGTACATCCTTAGGTCCATAATTTAAATTCTTTTGACTAATCCTAGTAAAAATCTCTAACCTGGATATCTGAATTTGTCTGGATTGAAGGATCAATCCAGATTTCGGATTTAGGATCGAAACACTATGCTCATCAAGTTTACACTCATAATTTGCCAGTTCTCTCGCAAAAGTACAAGAGTTAATTTACACAATATAGTATTTTTTTTTTAAACACATAAAAAAAAAAAATCCCTACTAAAAATTATCTAAGCATGGATTGAAGCCGACAGACATACCACAATTATGCAAATAATAAATTTTGATAAATTTCCTACGAAATTCAGAATTGGAAAATTTTTCACTAGTTATGATTACACAGAATCATGTTTTTTGATTGGTCAACAGAGCTTTTTTGATGAAAATAATCCAAATAATTCCAAATATTCGAGGATTTTATCCAAATTTTATCCAAATATTGGCCAACGTCCAAATAAATTTTTGCAATTTCCAAACCAAAATTTTCCGGGTCCCTGATACTAGCTTACCAATATTCCGGGTCGGAATGCATCGGGATCATGGTCGACTGGATCGAATTGATCAATTTTCCCAAGATCATAAAAATTTTAAAACCCATTCATTAAATAAAAAATGCCCAGCTGATAATATTTCTATAAAACCTGCTAACAACTTGACTAAACGCCGACCTAGATCCGACGCATCCGACACGGACATTTGGTTATCCTCATGTAAAATATCTAGTTTAATACTGTCAACTATTATTGTGATTTCAGGCAAAATTATTTAGGACCAGAAGCTCGGGTTACACAAAAATGCAATATTTTTTTGGACTGCTAGTTCGGTAACTTTATCGTAGTACACAATTTCAAAATGCATAAGGGCGTAAAAAGGGCTAAAAATAAATGTATTATGGCTATGTAATACATAACTCCTTATGTATTCGATATGTAACATACTTTTCTTACGTCAAAATGTCAAATTATAATAACCTATTTGTAGAGCCACCTGAAAAAATCGAGAGTTCATCAGACATTTCTCAAACAGCCAACAATGATACCCAATTGTATCTAGAAGATAATAATTTACAAGATTTTTCACAAGATTTTCTAAACAAAATTGTTAAGGAAATGTGTAATTTACATAATGAAGAAAGATTGAAAGGCAAAACTTCACGTTCAATTCTTGATACATTAGAACGATTTCTAATAACCAAGAAGCAAAAGCCAGAAAATATTATCAATTTTTGTTTAGATAATCAAATAGACTCTGTAGTTCAATTCATTCTTGCAAGTTGTTATCGTTATGGAATATGGATTGAAAAGGATGAGCATAAAGCATTCACTTATTATCAAAAATTAGCAGAGATGGATGATTCTTACGGAATATATAATGTCGGTATATGTTATGAAAAAGGAATTGGAGTTGAAAAGAATGTTCATAAAGCATTCAAATATTATCAAAAATCTTCTGAGATGGGCGATTCTCACGGAACATTTGCACTCGGCCATTGTTATCGATATGGAATTGGAGTTGAAAAAGATGAACATAAGGTATTCATTTATTATCAAAAATCTTCTGAGATGGGTAACGCTTGTGGAACAAATTGTGTTGGATATTGTTATCGTTTCGGGACTGGAATTGAAAAGGATGAGCACAAGGGATTCATATATTATCAAAAAGCTGCAGAGATGGGGGACGCTTTAGCAATGTGTAATGTCGGAATTTGTTACAAAAATGGAAGTGGTATTAAAAAGGACAATAAGAAAGCGTTTGAATATTTTACAAAATCAGCAGAAATGGGACATCCTGATGGAATGTATTATGTTGGTGAATTTTATCGGCAAGGAATTGTTGTTGAAAAGAATATTGATACTGCATTTGAATGGTATTTAAAATCAGCAATTACTGAACAAAATACTGCTACAAAAAAAGAAGAATTTTTTCGTTGGATACCATATGATAAATTCAAAAATATTGAAGAGATTGGTGAAGGGGCATTCTCTACCGTCTTTAAAACAAAATATCAGACTTGGTATGGATCATATGAACAAGTAGCAATTAAGATTGTAAAGGATTCTAATAAAAACAAAGAACCATTTTTAAAAGAGGTATTTTTTTTAAACAAATTTAATATTTATTTTTTAATTCGAATTAATTTAATCTATTTTTTTTAGTTAAAAGCTTGTCATAGCTTATCACAATATTTGGGAATATCTAAAGATGAAAAAACAAAGGACTATATTTTAGTACTTAGTTATGCAAAATATGGATCATTAAGTAAAAACCTTACTAATATCTTTAAATTTGAATGGAAAATTAAATTAAAGATACTTCATGATATTGCGTCTAATCTTTATCGTATTCATTCTAAAAGATATTTACATCGAGATTTACATCCTGGAAACATCTTATTAAAGGAAAATTATGAAGCATACATTACTGATTTAGGATTATCAAAACCACTCGACGAAAAAGAACAAGAGGAACATATTCATGGAGTTTTACCTTATATCGCACCAGAACTCTTTCAAAAAAGGTCATACACAGAAGCATCAGATATTTATTCGTTTGGAATTATCATGGTCGAGATGACAACTGGACAAAGGTCTTTTAATAATTATAAATTTGATACTGATCTAGCAATTATGATTGGCGAGGGATTACGACCAAGTTTTGCACCTGGTACTCCTGATTGCTATGTTGAGTTGGCAAACCAATGCATGAATTCGGAACCTGAAAAACGGCCTAATGTTAATGAAATAATTACTAAGCTAGATGAATGGTTGAATATTATCGAAAATGAGAGTGAAAGTAAAGAAAATAGAATTAAAAAACAATTTATAGAAAGCGATGAGATCAATAAAGATTTACCTAATAATACTGAAAAATTAAACAATTTATATGCGAGTAAACCATATAATGCATTTGAAATTAGTACGAAGTTATCAACAATGTATATTTCTAAAACTGTTGGTGATATAGAATTTCCGGATGATATCTAGCGATTATTAATGAGAAATTAAGCTTTATTAAAAACAAGAGCGCGGTGACAGATTACGTTACTAATGCCAATTACCTTCTAGAATGTACCTCTTAGGGCTTGTATAAATCGTGATAAATATGCATGTAGTAATTTATTAATTATATAAACTAACTTTGAGCCAAAGTAATATATATATATAAAGAAGGCTTTTTAATAATATTTATTTATTTCTCTCTTTTATCATCTAATGCTATACGTCAGAATTTATGTTAGTTTAGAATTTGCATATGCCATTTTGGAATCGGAATTTGACGTATATATTGCCATTTCTAATACCGATTATAATAAATAATAATAATAATAAAAGCTAAAAAAAACTGTGTTCTTATTTTATTTATTTTAATGTTACTTGTAAAATTAAACAAATTTTTACAATATATCATTGAATAAGAGAGTAATAATGCATAATTATTTACAAACAATAACCGATCGATAATTTTAATGTTCATATTAGTGAATGTTGCCATTCGCCTCGCAATACGTTCCACAACATCTGGTATACGGCAAGTATTACTTTTACGAATGAACAGTCCTTAATTTTGCAATTATTCTGTTTTTTGCCTGTTTCAGAATCGTGGATTATTTTTAGTCGTGAGATCGTGTCAAATTTTGCTATGCTGCAGAATTTCTTAAGGAGATAAAAGTGCCAAGTGGAATAATATCAAGTGCTGGATATTCGTGTCCAATGATTTTAATTCATTTGCTGAACACTGGAATACATTGCCGGGTCTATATTTTATATTTATTGTTAATAATAAAATTTTAAATAAAAATGAAACCTTTAGCCTGCCATGTTTTTTCATGATGACTCCGTATTCTGATGAGTTAGAAAAAATCGCGGCATAAATTTTAGATAATTTTATTCTTCTTCAATCCAAATTTAATGCATAAAGAAACTAATATTTGATCATAGGATTTGCATGTGTACTTGTAGGGTTTCGCAAAAGCGTCAAATAACGATTAATTTGGAACGATTCATAATATTTTCATTCATTATTTTTTCGAATACTTATCTATATCTAGAGTTCCGAAGTTTGATCCGGGTTTGATTTTTGAGTTTGATCAAACCCCAAATCAAACCAAACTCAAACTATAATTTATAAAGTTTCAAACCCAAATACTATACTAAGTTTGATTTGAGTTTGATTTGAAGTTTGCAAACTAGTTTGAGTTTGAATAACGTAAATATATTTTTATATTTTAAACAAGTTACTTAATTGATTATCCATCTGTCAACTGGAGAGTGATTATAGGCGAAATGAAATGTGGCGTGCATCCAATTAAAACTTTTTTTCTTACTGTTAATTGTACTTATCGACTAATTGAAATTGTAGAGCTCGTCGAGACGCATCTAACGGGGTTAGATCATCCAAATCGGCCCAGTGGATGGCGAGATATTGTCGAAAAACGATTGGCCGACTATATAAAATCTCTATGTAAACAATATTTGTTTACATCTGGTCGACCAATCGTTTTTCGTCGATATCTCACCATCCACTGAGCCGATTTGGATGATCTAACCACCATTAAATGCGTCTCGACGAGCTCTACAACTTTTGATTAGTCGACAAGTACCATTAACATAGTAAGAAAAAATGTTTTAACTGGAAGCACACCACATTTCGCCTATAGTGATTTTCATGTAATCTGAGTGTCACATTACACTATGATCACTCTCCAGTTGACTGGCGGATTATCAATTAAAAATATAAGGTAGCTGCGCGACGCTGTCACGCTAGAAACCAGGAACGGGAAAATTATTTAAGGATGGGTATAGTCTGGGGTTATTAAATGTAGTAATTAGTTAGTTTGATATATACTATGAATATTGTTGTTTACTTATCATATGTTTATATATTTTTTGAATGAAACTTGTATTTTTTAGCATGTACATACGTACAGTACATGCTTTAACAAATTGATTTTTTTGAATTACTTGAATTTCTGAATTTGGCATAGTGCTTACTATAGATATTTTTGTCAGCGATACAATTAAGTTATTGTTAAATGATCGGCGGCGTATACCTTAACATAATTTTTATGGGCATTTCGGGTTAAAAACCTGTATAACCTGCGGTCATGATTTTGCAACTCTGCCATTTTTTTTTTAAATATACTAGCATTCTTGCACGTTCTTACGGACGTGCAGTAAAAATAAATATTACTATACCGTATTGCGGCCACCACATAAGTCATATTTTAGCGAATATTACTTAGCCTTGATATTTGTGGCTTTTTGATTATTTGCGGTCACCACATGAGTCATATTTTAGTGAATATTACAATACTTCGTATTACGTTCTTGTACATATAAATTAATTATAGCAAGCGAAAAAAATAAATAGATTACAACATTCATGCAGATCAAATATTCTTCAGAAAGTAGCGGACTATATCCTCGAATTGATTACCATAAGTAGCAAGCACAACATCGTGCCAGAATGTAGAAAATGTGCACAGCCACAAGTTTATCAAAATGATTTACACAAAAAACGCTTTCATATGACATTAAACAAAACCCACTTAAACATCCCTTAAGTATGATGACATGTAATGTGATTCATGACAAATTTAGTTAGTGCAATTCCGAAAGACAGTAAAAAAAAAGAGATTTTTTATAGTGATCGTCATGCACAAAAACCTGTTAAAGCGATGTTTGGTTAAACAATTCTCATACAATAGATAAATATAGGACTCTGGCGGCAATGCTTTTACTACGAGTACAACAATACCGTATGTGATTAAGGTTAAGGTTGATTTGGTACTACAATTGCTAGAATTTAAATTTTGATAACATTCTTGATCATAACTTGCTCATCGATATTTTAGTCTTAACATTTTTGATCACGAAGTGCATATCCAATCAAAAGCGTTAAAGCATATCAACATTATGATTCTAATTATCAAATAAACTGGACGGCAAAAACCAAAAATTTACGAAAAATGGAAAAATCGAGAAATCAATAATCTAAATTTTAGTGGAATGTAATTTTTTTATTAATATCATTTTTTTTATCCATTGTGGAGCTATTGTTCTTGTTCTTGCACTTGTTTTCAACTTAAGACCATTATACAAAACGTTTTAGCATATATTAGGTAATCAAACAACAGAAGTAAATTTGAAAAACTTACGCTTCAAGAGTTACAAATTCTTTCGTTCTCATCTTCGATAATCAGAGATTATCATTTAATCAGGCCAATAAAAAATCCTACGAAAAAAAATGTAAAATGCCAATTATCGAGCGAATAGACATGAAAATTTGTATCGGGCCACCGATATTTACGTCTAAAAAGCACATTTTTACTATTGGTTGTTATAGCATTTGTAATTTCATTCTACGGATAATCGCATTTTTTTTAATGGTCAGATGTAGTACTAGTCACATTAATAGATCATAGGACAAGCAGTATCATCGGTCCATGCGACGATAGACATGCGAGAATTAAGCACCATGTGACATATAGCATCACGTGGACCAATCAGATCCAAGATTTTGCGGACGCACGCCATCCTGGCCCGCCGTATAACCCTTCACTACGTGAATTCATCACTCCGTTCCTGGTATACACTTCGTGAATTTTCAATATCACTCCGTTCCTGGTATCACTACGTGATATGCATCACTCCGTTCCTGGTACGTGATATTATATATCACTCCGTTCCTGGTATATTAAAACCTGAAGATTCTTTAAATTACCTATCACAATAAAATTTATTTTGATCTGGCCAACGTTATCTTTTTGCTTCTTGACACTCTATCTAATTAATGATAACCAATTCATGATCCTTGAGATTATGCAAAGACTAATTGAGCTCAAATTAAAGAATATAAATGATCGTAGTGTTCCACCTTCATTAGTTAGTGTCGCGATTCTGCCCTTATTCCATATCAAGCATGATAAGCTGCCAATTGCTGGTGCTAAAGTTTCACAGGGGTCGTCGCGATCTGTTGTAAAAAAAGTAGTTAAGCCTTCATAGTCATGTTTTGAGCTTTCCGAATCTTCATCGCAACATCTTCATCTAATAATGATATTCCTAGCAATTCCAAAATTCGCAAGGAATAAATATTATTTATTATTTATTAATTTTCCATTATAAAATATCTTGATTGATTCAATAGAATAAAATTAATTATCTTTAATTTATCATTAACATTAATTATAAGATTCTATTCTATCACTCAAAAAATTACAATATATAATATAACAAATCGATTGCTAGATTATCTATCTCCTTTTCCATCCTACGCAACATTCTGTTTAACGTACAGTATCTACAACTTCCCAATTTTATTTATCAAATTAATGTTAAAGTAATACTCTTACCATATTTGCTTCGACTATGTTTTCTTCCTCAATATCCTTTATCACATAAATGATTGGCTCAAAGTTATTTAACCTTATCACTCAAATTAAATAATCACTAAATTTGTGATTTTCGCCCTGTGTTTTAAACATTAATTAGTGGAATAATATACAAATATCACAAAAAGAACTCAAAAATCTAAATGGACTTCGTGGTGAAGCTCATATACTAGCACTCCTCTTTTTATTAATTGTGACCAAATAAGATAACAGTAAATCGAGAAAATATATACCATAAACACATTAACTTTCGTTTAGAATTGTTAATGGGTTAAGCTCCTCCGAAATCGTTTTGCATGGAATAAAAAATATATATCAATTATTAATTTAATTTATTATCATAAAATACCTTAATTACCACGTAATTCTAGTTGATTCAATAGAATAAAGTAAATAGTCTTTATCATAAGCATTAGATATAAGATTTATTCTATCACTCAAAAAAGATTACTAAGAATAATATAACTAACCAGTTGCTAGATTGTCTGAAAAGATTCATTCTACCTTCCATCCTTATCTTTATTCTCTTCATCTTTCTCAACCTTATTAATCTAAATAAACACCTCAAAATCTCTTATCATATTGCTTCAGCTCTATTTTTCTTACTTTAATATTCTTTATATAATGTTACATATCAACATAACTCTTTTTTATCATATAGTTAGCTTTAACAACTTATGGCAACCTTTTATTGAACAAATATCTATTCAAAAATTAAATCAAATTGACTGTTTTAATATTAAACACACATCCGTATCTGTGACAGGTTACGGCACTGATATCGACTAACTGTCAATTTACCCAACACGCTTTCACCGGCTAATGCACGCAAATGTTTTTGTGCAAATTTTACATAAAACGTGTTAATCTCACATTAACACCTAATTTAAATTATTTTATGGAACTATATTGACATGAATATGGGTTTGTTTTCGATATTGAATTAATTAAAAACAAATAGCTACATAAAACAATTAAACAACCACCCTTAAAAATAAAATAGAGAAAATCTGCAAATGCAATAACTTAAAAATACACCTTCAATACATTCATTATTATCATTTTGAGAAAAATAAACCAGTGGCGTTTACTTAAGCCCACATAAATTGATTTTAGCATTAAATCAAATTCACAACAAAATTACAACAAAAAAAAAAAATAGATTATTCAAGATAAAAATTGACTTAACTGCGTCAAACTGGACGTTGAATTTATCTAACATGGTTCTAATGCAGTAATTATGGTTTAGAATTTGACTTTAAAACAAATAGAGGTCAAAATATTATTAATTTTTTCATTTTTTTACTTCATTCTCTTGGCAAAAATATGCCATAATTTTTGTAACTTGCGAGGTAATCAAAGGATCACCTCCACAATGAAAGCTTAAAGTCATTAGTTTATTTTATAAGCTTCATTAAAAATTCATTTTACTTTTATAAATTTTATTATAAGTAGGCGTTTAAAACTTACGACTTATACATATTCTTATGTTGGATATAAAAAAAATTACATATAAGATAGTAAAAAAAAAAATAAATAAATAAATAAATCTGATTAAAATCGTTCTTTATATATTTTCACTTTAACTCAACGTTACTATTGTAATAATTAATTAAGCTAAGTTTTCCAAATTGCTACATGCTTATTTATCACAATTGTAAAACCCTAAGAGGGACAGTCAGGAAAATAATGAGCATTAGTAGCATAGCCTGTCACTGCGCTCTTGTTTTTATTAAAGCTTCATTTCTTATTAATAATCCCATATAATAAGTATAACTGATAAATTTATCGTTTAAACATAATTGATTCACTAAATATCATTCAGAACTTCTATATCACCTGCAGTTTTTAGAAAACTTTGCTAAACATAATTGATTCGCTAAATATCATTCGGAACTTCTATAATACCCGCAGTTTTAGAAAACTTCGCACTAATTTCTGATATATAATATGGTTTGCTTGTATACATATCGTTTAATTTTTCAGTAATCATAGGTAAAGTTTTACTGACTTCGTCATTTTCTAAGAATTGCTTTCTAATTCTATTTTCACCCTCATTTTCGACAATGCTCTCATTTTTGATATCACTCGCACTTTTGATATCACTCTCATGTTCGACACCACTCTTATTTTCGATGCCACTCTCATTTTCGATATCGCTTTCGATAATTTTCTTATTTACGATAATATTCAACCATCCATTTAATTTAGTAATTATTTCATTAACATTAGGCCGTTTATCTGGATCAGAATTCATGCATTGATTTGCCAACTCAACATAGCAATCAGGAGTGCCAGGTGCAAATTTTGGTCGTAATCCATTACAAATCATAACTGCAAGATCAATATCAAATTTATAATTATTAAAAGACCTTTGTCCAGTTGTCATCTCGACCATGATAATTCCAAACGAATAAATATCTGATGCTTTTGTGTATGGGATTTTTTGAAAGAGTTCTGGTGCGATATAAGGTAAAACTCCATGAATACGTTCATCTTGTTCTTTTTCGTCGAGTGGTTTTGATAAACCTAAATCTGTAATGTATGCTTCATAATTTTCCTTTAGCAAGATATTTCCAGGATGTAAATCTCGATGTAAATATCCTTTAGAATGAATACGATCAAGATTAGACACAATATCATGGAGTATCTTTAATTTAATTTTCCATTCAAATTTAAAGATATTAGTAAGGTTTTTACTTAATGATCCATATTTTGCATAACTAAGTACTAAAATATAGTCTTTTGTTTTTTCATCTCTAGATATCCCCAAATATTGTGATAAGCTATGACAAGCTTTTAACTAAAAAAAAAAAAACAAAATAAATTAATTCGAAATTCAAAATAAATATTAAAATTGTTTAAAAAAAAAAATACCTCTTTTAAAAATGGTTCTTCATTTTTATTAGAATCCTTTACAATCTTAATTGCTACATTTTCATATGATCCATATCGGTTCAGATATTTTGTTTTAAAAACAGTAGAGAACGCTCCTTCGCCTATACCTTCAATATTTTCAAATTTATCATATGGAATCCAATGAAAAAATTCTTGTTTATTACCAACCGTATATTGTTGTTCAGTAATAGCTGATTTTAAATACCATTCAAAAGCAATATCAATATTCTTCTCAACTGCAATTCCTTGGCGGTAAAATTCACCAACATAATACATTCCATTAGCATGTCCCATTTCTGCTGATTTTTTGTAATATTCTAACGCTTTCTTTTCGTCCTTTTCAACACCAGTTCCATATCTGTAACATAATCCAACATTACGCATTGCTAAAGCGTTCCCCATCTCTGCAGCTTTTTGATAATAAATGAACGCCTTATTTTCATCCTTTTTAATTCCAGTCCCGTAATAATAACAATTTCCAAACCCATTTGTTCCACAAACGTTTCCCATCTCTGCAGATTTTTGATAATAAATGAACGCCTTATGTTTGTTCTCTTCAACTCCAATTCCATAATTATAACATACGCCGACAAAATATATTCCGTAAGAATCATCCATATCTGCTAATTTTTGATAATAATTGAATGCTTTACGTTCATCCTTTTCAACCCATTTTCCATAACGATAACAACTTGCAAGAATGAATTGAACTGAAGAGTTAATTAGATTATCTAAGCAAAAATTGATAATATTTTCTGGATTTTGCTTTTTCTTTATTAGAAAATGTTCTAATGTATCAAGAATTGAACGTGAAGATTTGTATTTCAATTTTTCTTCATTATACAGATTACACATTTCATTAACAATTTCGTTTAGAAAATCATGTGAAAATCCTGTAAATTATTATCCTCTAAATACAGTTGGGTATCATTGTTGGCTATTTGAGTAATATCCGATGAACACTCGATTTTTTCAGATTGCTTTACAAATAAATTATTGCAATTTGACATTTTGACGCAAGAAAAGTATCAACATACAGAGTTGCATCAAATTTATTATATAGAGTTATGTATTACATTGCACAAAGTATGTACATTTATTTTTGATGTTATTCATACTGTATTAGGACTTTTGTGTGATTGACTGTAATGATCAATTGAATATTACATTATTTATACAGTTCAAAGTACATTCTCAAAATGACACATGATAAAATAAGAAGAATTGTAGCAGATTTATTAGAGTTATAGGTCTGTTTTCTTAAAAGGTAATTTTAATCATCTTTTAAAAAATTGGCACACTAGCGACTTCTCATATATTGCAACTACTTGAAAACAACATTTGTAATGGAATTCATTTCTTTTTTTTCTCAATATGTAGCAACGTATCGTCGTTATTTATGTCTATTATTATTGTATTAATTTGACTAAAAATGTAAAAGCAACCAAATCTCGGAATTTATACTCCGTTAAAGATCGCAGTAATGTCCCTTGATAAACTTTAAATAAATTTCTAGTGATAATTAAAGTTTATGAATCTCTAAACTCTAGAATATTTCAAGCGAATTTGATATTTTGAGACATGCTTAGGTCACTATTGATTGGACTCGTCAATTCGTTGCTCGAATACTCGAATTTGTATAGATTCGAATCGTGTAATTTTTACTCGTGAGTTAAAATATATTACATATTTAATAAGACTAGTAAACTAAATATTCCTTTGTCTATCGGAATATGAAATACACTCACTTTGTAAATAGCGATTTAACTTATCAAACTCAATATAAATTCATTCGAATGAGTAATAACTCGATCAACAATGATGCGTTGTTTATTTACAAATTAATGTTTCTTATTCTCTTAATGAGTTCCCTAATCACTATGAAACTACCTAATTAAAGAAAATTCTCACTGGCTTTTCTTAGCTTTGCAGATATTTAAAAAATGATGTTCAAAAAAATTACAGAAACGATGTAATGATATTGTAAATAATATCGAAAAAGGCTTGTAACATGATTTCTTTTCAAGAAAATGCATTTGCCTATTTAAACCCCAGTTTACCATCAGACTTTGAGGATCGATACATGAAAATTTTCAGGCTTTACAATAAAAGAAATACAGTTTTATTTTTAACACGCTTTGGAGTTTCTTGATTGTTTTGAATATGAGTGATTCCAATGTGAATTTGTAATGTTTTTATGCGTTCAATAAAAATCATTAAATAGAATCTTGTAAGATTAAAACAATTAAATACATGTGATTTTTATTTTTATAATATCTTAATTTAACATTTAGTCCTATCTCTATTATATTAAACATATTAATTAAACAATAATATACTCTTTTTTATTAATTTGCAGTTAATGTTAGTTATTAAATTAATGAATAGTGATCCCTACAAATTAAATAAGTCAAATTCAACTGCACTGATTTTAATATTGATTTCAAAAAAAAATATATAAATAAAGGAAAATCCTATGTGCCACCCCGGGTAGGCTAAAGTTTTTTTGCCACCCCAATTGATTAACCAATAAAATTAGTTTATTTTGATCTTGCATTTAATTAGTTAAAAAAATTAATCTAGCGCGTATTAAAACTTTTTATCTATTAGCCATTATAATATAGAACTATTAAAAAATGTCTAATAGCGAAAATAGTATTGAAATAAAAGCTTCAACTTCTAAATCAGCAATTTCAAAGAAAACCCGACAAAAAGCTCTTAATGAACTTCAAATTAGTGAAAATTTAAAAAAACAAGCTGATGAGTTGACAGTTGAATATAAGTTTGAAGACTGGAATCATGTAGACCAAGTATTATATGCATATGCCAAAATTAAAGGATTTGTTTGGAGATTACAAAATACTTATTATCGAGTTGATAAAAGTATTAGTAAAAAAGTATTCGAATGTCAACATGCAGGCAAGCCAAAACCACATAAAAGTAATGATCCAGATAAGATACGGGCTACTAAATCTATTCGCGTAGAATGTACATGTTATATTAATATTTGTTGGCCAAAAAATGATTCAAATCCCCGTGTAACTACTTTTGAATCACAACACAAAAATCATGATCTTAATATTACAACAGCAATATTTGCACCATCTTAAACCCATTTTTTAAAAGAAAAAAAATAAATAAATGATAAAATGTATTTTTTAAAAATTAAATTATTTGAGGATCAATGTCGTATTTCAAGCATGAGCTGTATAAATAGCGCTTGTACGTATGCTTGTTTTCTTGGAAAGATGTACAGTACATGCTTGGCCCAAATAGTTTCGTCTACTTTCGAAAATATTTGTTTTGAAGGGTACTTGCATAATCTGTATAGCGATAAAATTTTTGACTATTCGGACATATACAGAAAATGAAATTACTGAGTTTTTCGAATTAACATTCATTGTAAAAAGTACTGTAGCTTCATTCAAATGATTGAGTAAATTCATTAATTAGACCATTTAAAGCCGTTATTTTTCGTAAAAATACGGTGCAACAAGGTGTTTATTTTTAGTAACCAAAGAAAAGAACGTAACACCTGTACTTGATAACTATATTACTATCAGATATATCTTGTAAAAATCCTGAATTAATGCAAATAGTTAAGATCCATCTGAACGATTATAATGAAAATATGAAAAAAGTTATTAATAAACTGTCTAAGTATTACTAAAATTTTTCCGGTTTTTTTGTCCCATGTACGTACATACCTACTATGTGTACTTTGGACAATAAAAAAAAAGATGCTTATTTATTTGTTTTATATATAATAATCAAATTCATCAAAGTTGGAACTACAAATTTTTTAATGTAAATATTTAAACAATAGCATTTTATCATTTTGAGAGAATAAAGAATAAAAAATACTTTTATCATCAATAATAACATAAATAAAATAAACTACGATATCAGGTATGTACATACGTAATAAATTAGGGTGGTAACTCAACTAAGTAAATCAAAATTATGTCAGCAATACTAATAATTTTACTATGATCAGATTTTAATCAGTGAATTTAAAATAATCGATTGTAACGTGAAAAATCTGCAATAGAACAAATTCTATAGTTTTGCTCACATAATTTTGATTTACTTAGTTGAGTTACCACCCTAATAATAAATCAATTACGTATAACGTTTACATGTATATTTTATTTAGTCAAATATCATTATCGTTATTTTATAATCTGTTGAATAATAATAAACTATATACTACAAGAATTACTACCACGACACAGACTTTAATGCGACTGGAGTTACTACCTATGTCAATACTCAAGCGGTCGTAATTAATTCAATAAACGCACACTTCTTGGAGGAATTTGAGTATAGTAATAAATAGTGTACAGCCATTCATGTTTAAAATAATGAAGTTTGTAATGAAATTCTTTTGAAATTATGCAAGACATTGTTAGTGTACGAAAGCTATCAATTTTGATTTCTAAAGAATTCACCTCTAATGAGAAGTCAATGGATATTGTATAAAAGTAGGTACGTTTTATATGCATAATATTGTAAAATAAAAAATTTTTGTAAAGTCTCCTAACTTTATAATGTTTTCTAACTTTATATACATTATAAAGAAATTGCTTAATTCTTAAACTTAGTAAAGATATGACATCAAAGGATCGAAAATTTTATTTTATTATACTTTCTATTCCATCTTAATAATTTTATTTTGATGATGATTGTCGAGCATTGTTAATTGGTTGCATTTCTTGTTCTTTTATCTGTTATTTAATAACATTGTGATAGATAAAAATATTCGAAATTACCTGAATTATATGATCTTTACTATAATATTGATTGCCATACATTTTTATTTAAGTGTAGTCAACTGTTATTTAATGTGTATTAAAGTATTGCATGAAAATAAATTCATTTTCTTGCTAATCCTAGTTTTATTCTAATTTTTTTGGCAATTTTATTATAAACAATTAATAGAGTTGTATAGCAAAAAAGAATATTTGTAATTACCAGAATTTAAGTAACCAGTCCTTATTAGAATTTTTCAATATGGTCAAATATTTTATTCTATCATAAATATCTTAAATTGCTAATAAATTTAATAGATAAGCCGCTTAAAATAAATTAATCCTATTATTATTAGTTTGTTTACAAGCACATGATTTATTGAAATCTCAAAGTTTAATGGATTGGGTTTGTTTACAACCAATTTTTTTTTAGATATATATTTACTTAAACTATCCAGATTACCCATTAATGTAATCCGGCCACTTACATTGCAGCGCCAAGCTTTCCTAATAAATACACAAATTAGAGACTTTCTCTGATTATGTTTGGTATATCGAAACACAATGGCGCTATTCATATAGTCAAATCATATGAAAAGCTTTATCCAGTTATATATATTCTTTATAAGCAATTTTGTTCTCCACCACACTTTGAACATTGATGAATACCGTTCGTTCACATTTTCTTTGTTGGAAAATATAGTAAACATTGTTATTACCAGAATACTATTATAAATTTTCTTTACCTATGTTTAATTCAGAGTTTTATATTTATTTCAGTTTGTCAATTTGTTCCTGATCCACGATATGAACAAACTAGAACTTTAGTAAATACCAAAATTTATTTTTTCGGTGGTTATACTAACTATTCAAATTTTACAAATGAAGTGGTATATCTTGATTTATCATCACCATTGAATACGACTGAACCTCTATAGGTTAAAAATCTTATAGGAATTCCATCAGAAGAAGTTCTTGCTGCAGCATGTCGTAGTTCTATAGATAATTCAACAGTTTTCTTGATGGTGGACAAGCTCTCGATCAAACGAAACAAAATATTATAAATGCTCAATTAGTATATACATTTAATTCTATTACTTCACAATGGACTACGATAAATACTACAGGTTTTTATAATTATCTATAACCTTGGTTCGTATGCAAGCCGTTATGTATGGTGATGGAAAAATATATATATTTGGCGGAAAACAAGTGGATAATATTGTAGTAAAGACCAATAATGGCCCATTTCTTAATACAATGAATGTGCTTGATACAAAAACACTAACTTGGTCATCATTGAATTTCATTAATAATGTTCCAACACCTCGTGCGTCTTATACTGCTACATTATTGAATAATAGTCTTATAATTTACCTTGGAGGTCTCGAGCTGAGTGATTCTGGTAAAACTAATGTTAATATGAGCGAGGTAACAGATTACTAATTTAATTTCGTTTATTAATGAATTTTAGATTAATAAAACAAAACCAAATATAGATGCAAATGTTTAACTTAAAATCCTTAAGTTGGTCCAGTATGGTATGCAATGATATTTAAGTTGATATGTTTTTTAAACATACATATTAAACTAATTTTTATTTATTTAGCAAATTAATGGAGATACAATCGCATCTCGTAATGCTCATTCTGCCGTTCTAAGTATGTATATATGAACAATCATTTTCTGATTTTAAAAATTCCGAAATTGTTTAAGATTAGACAAACTGACAATTGGACAATGATAGACTTAATTTCTATTCTATACGTGTCAATATATAAACGAACTGGGCAAGAAAAATATCTTCAATGTTCAGTAACATTTACTTGATATAGAGATTACTTGATCGTGATTTAGATCGATAGATATTGGAAATGCCAAAGTTTAAATTTTAAACATCTATAACATTATATAGTGTATCTAAATATGAAATTTCATTTTTATAGCCAATGATGGTCGTATAATTATATTTGGTGGTAATTCGGCAGATGATAGTGCACGTCGTACCACACTCCGTTCTCTTCCGGATGTTGCAGTGTTAAATATAAATATTTTACCATATGAATGGTCGATCCCAAATATTTCATCAGCAAATTCTCCACAATCTCTTTGTTATCATTCCGCCGAAATATATAATAATATTATGATAATTGCGTTCGGTAATAATCTCTTTTAAATATGTCTACTTGCTACAATATTTAAACCATATTTTAACTTTGTTTTACACTACGTTAAGGGATTGTAACTTCTGATCAATTACAAACAACTGCAACATTTAACAATAAGATTTATTTGTTTGATGTTCAAAATTATGCAAGGATTTCTTCGACTTCACCAACGTCAACCATACCGTCATCAACTACTGAAAAAACAAGTTCGAATAATAGTTCCATCGTTATGGCTATTGAAATCGGCGTCGGTGTAAGTGTATTTATCATCTTAAGCTTGATAATTGCTGGATTTTCTTATTATAAATACAGAAAATTAAGAAAAACTATTGTCGGAATGCCTGGCACCGATTATTATCCTATCGAGACTCCTGGTACTGAATCTCATAAATAAAATGTTAACAATCTGATATACATTTATAAATATTTTTGGATATCATTATCGTTATAACTTAAAGTTATATGTAATTAAAGTTGCTATATGGGATTTTTGCTAGGAAAATCACCCTTCGACATTTTCCGATCGGGCTAATTCGGACAAACTTAAACAAACATACCGGTTTTTATTTGCGTGCAAATCATCTTTTGACTTTATTGATTCAAAAGTTTATTTGATTAACCATTGAATCATTAAAGGCAAATGATGATTTACATTTATATAAGAACTGGTATGTTGTTCCAAATTTGTCCGAAATTACCCGATCGGAAAATGTCGAAGGGTGATTTTCCTAGCAAAGATCCCATATCATAATACTGTCATATTAGAGTAATGCTTTTTTAAGTACATTCATTTTCATATTCGATGTTATTTCTATGTGTAAATAAGGATAATTTCCTATTTTCAAAATTAATAAAGTTATTTGGAAAATAAATAAAGCAGCTAATCGATATATCAAAAAATTTTAGTAAAAATAGGCAGGCTGTGTTTTATTAGATTTTTTTATGATAGTAAAAATCAATATATGGAACATAATTCTGATTTAAAAGATATTCACTGTGCCTACAATTGTATTAATCTCACATTAACACCTAATTTAAAGTATTATATGGAACTATATTGACATGAATAAAGGTTTTTTTTCGATATTGAATTAATTAAAAACAAATAACTACATAAAAAAAATAAGACAAAAATCCTTAAAAATAAAATAAAAAATATCTGCAAATGCAATAACTTAACAAATACACCTTCGATACATTATCATCATTTACAGAAAAATAAACTATTGACGTTTACTTGAACAGTACTTGAACCACATGTATTGATACGAACATTAAATCAAGTTCACAAACAAAATTATAATAAATCAAGTTCACAAACAAAATTATAATAAATAAAAATAGATTATTCAAGATAAAAATTGATTTTACTGCGTCATATTGGACGTTGAATTTATCTAACATGGTTCTAATGCAGTAATT
This sequence comes from Gigaspora rosea, assembly GCA_003550325.1. NCBI lineage: Eukaryota > Fungi > Glomeromycota > Glomeromycetes > Diversisporales > Gigasporaceae > Gigaspora > Gigaspora rosea. The sequence goes on along the minus strand of QKWP01002893.1, from coordinate 12,573 downwards.
ATGGCTTGGAATTTTGATAGTCTTATTTGACTTTTAAAAAAAATAGGGGTCAAAATATCATTAATCTTTTCATTTTCTAATTTCATTCTCTAGGTAAAAATATATCCGAATTTTTGTAACCTGTGAGATATTCAAAGGATCACTTCCACAATGAGAGCTTAAAAGTTATTAGGGAGTTTCATAATTAATGATTAAACATTCGATTTTAGATAAATAAGTGACAAATTTCTGTCAAAATTTGGAATACATAAATCCTATTTTTTTTAACGTATAAACTTATTTACATAATCATTTACCGGTAAATTTTATCAAAAACAATGTTAATTTTATCAACCTATGTGCCTATTTAATTCACTGTATCAGAATATTAAAAATAGAATAGGATCTTTTAGCTCCCATTTATTTTCAAAATATTTTAATTATGAAACCTCCATTGGCTTATTTTATAAGCTTAATTAAAAATTCATCTTGTTTTTATAAACTTTATTATCAGTAGGCGTTTAAACTTTCAACTTATACACCTTCTTATCTTGGATAAAAAAAAAATTAACATAAAAGATAGCAAAAAAAGGAAACAATAGCCCTATGCGTTGACGAAGTCACGCTAGGGTTATTATCGCGAGGATAACCTGATTTGTGGCTTATATGAAATTGAGGCTTATATGAAAAAGGTAATAGCATATGATTGTATGCAATGGAGATTATAGATGCATGTGATATGCGGAGATTATAAAGATACATGTGGGAGTAAATGGTGAATCTCAGTGCTTTCTTTCTTCGCTTGTCTTGTCACTTGTTCTCTTCGGTGCCCGATTATGATCTGGC
>QKWP01002893.1:0-10216 GCA_003550325.1 Gigaspora rosea | reverse complement strand
TCATTCCGTGAAATGAAGGTGCCATTACGTATGACGTGTCATAACGTGCCACCTCCCCCGTACCATTTTTTACCGTGATATTCCGTCAACAGCTCTATACGTACCACTCCGACCGTGCCATTCCGTGGATTCCAGACACAACCCGTACCACACCCCGGACCACTTTTTTTATAGGGCTTACCATTCGCGACTTACAGTACATAACTCACTAACGCATGTTATTAACGTTATCCATATCTCAATTTAAATTTAATGCTATAATATGGCATAACAAACAGAAGTTGATCACAGTGTGTTGTTAAAATCGAGCCAATTTGCATTAAACGCATCGTCAATCACTGTAAAAAAGTTTGTTACTAATCTTGTTTGTTATTCCAGTAACATGCAGCATGTAATTACGGACTGAGATATTGTGTTTTATATCGACTATAATGAAAAGGTAATTCTTTAGTTTGTATTAAAGTTATCTGTAATTCTATCGTGAATTACTATAAAAAATTCTGTTAAAAAATTATCCGATAAGATAATGTAAAATTATTTGACGAAAATCCTTTCCGTTTTAGCTTAAAAGGAAATGACGATTTAAAAACTAGCCAATAAACAAGATGATCTATGTATAACCTTAACATTATTGGAAACGATATACAGCATGCCGATAAAAAAAAGATAGTAGGGTTTTAACTTTTCTAAAAAAAAAAACAGGACAATCGGACTAATTCGGGCCGTTGATAATTCCTATGATTACAAATTCGTAAAACATATAAATTATAAACCCAAAAACCCTGGTTAGCTTTGCGGATGGAAAGGGTTATAGTGAATGCTAAAATTGACAAGTAATATTTTTTTTAGAACCCGAATTAGGTTTTAGAATCAGGATTTTGAGGTGTCAATGTACCCGCGTTTCATACACTAGTGTACAAATAGGAATTGTCTATTAATAATATAATTCACCAGTCATTGTAAATCGTAGAATTTGTTTCTTACTACTTTTTTACTAGAACTAATAAATAATTAGACAAAGCTTTTTGACAAATATGAAAAGCTATTAATAGTCTAACGAATCATTTATTAGCTCTGGTGAGAAACTAGTAAAAAACTAGTATAAGACTAATTTGTGAACAACTACGAAATTTCTTTTACCGATTATAATGCTAGTTATTTATAGAACATTTTGATGCTATTCGCAAAAATGTACGGCTTGTATTGATCCATTTGGAAACTCTCTCTCAAAAAAAAAAGAAAAAAAAAGCTTCAACAAATTCTCATAATTCTTTCACGAACCATGAAAAATATATACTCAGCTTTGTTGGTCTTTATGTTTACTTTCTCTTTGCATGGTATTTCTGACAGTATATTTATCCCTAGAGGAATTGTTTCTAGACAAAATTTAGAAAGAAGTACAAAGCGGTATACTTTTTAGTGTTGTTTATATGTTCGATTATATTAATTATATTAATTTGCTTATTCTTTTTCCAATAGCTCCATTGTAGGTATTTTGCTTAACAGAGAAAATGACACTCTAAAGATAAAACACTCAAGCCACAAGGACTATTAAAACATTGATTAGTTTTAACATAAACGAAATTATTTTTTTCAAAAAAACCGACTTTTTAAACTTTCATGTTATATTTGATATGGCAATTATTTATTTGGTAGGTACTATGTTAACTTTAGCGGAAAAATTTTACATGTTTCTGCAAATTTTTATTAAAATCCGTGACAAATTCTTATTAATTTTAATATAAATTCTTTCCGTTAGTGTATATGTCATACCTGCCAGTTATCTGGTATCATGGACCTCATTGTTTATGTTTGTATTTGGGATAAACTTTATCAATTGATAAACTTTATCAATTAGTAATTTCCGTAACAAGAATCACGTGACTTAGCATTGAATATACAGTATCCTATTACCTCTCGATTTTAATTGGCTAACGACTGTGAAAGACAAAATTTTGGCCTGCTTTACGCATAATCTTCGGCCGGGATTATTTTTTTCATTCTAAAATTTTAGAATGAAAACATAACGCCCATTAAGTGAAAATTATTTCTAGGTCAATTTTAATATAGAACAGGCCTATATTCTAAATTGTCTATTTTTGACTGAAATAGACAACTTTGGAAAAATGGGTAATTCTATATTAAAATTAGCCTAGAAATATTTTTTTTCTTAACGGGCGATTATTATTCATTAGTGAAGTTTTAGCATAAATTTTTTATTTTCTCTCTTATCAAGAATCTGCTGTTGCAAAGTTGGTGCTTAACGTTAGTGCAACTTAATGAATATTAAAGAATTACTTATATTCGTACATTTGTTATTTATAACCTTACTTAAAAGATATATAAAACATATCGGATTTTGCCAGTCAAGCCATGCATTATGCAAGCTGACCAGAGTTATGTCATCTGGCCTGGGTTATAAAAATTACACTGAGTAATCTCTCAAAAATTCTGTGCAACGAAGTACAGCGCAGGCAGCGCAGTGCCCATCACTAAGCATTGCATATAAAAAAGTTGTAACACTCCATAGTAATGCAAAATTATATAAAATAGTAATACACTTGCGCCTGATTATTTAAGCTATTACAATAATTCGGATATTGTTTTTAAAAAGTAAAATGAATTATAATAACTCGATTTATCATGAAAATTCAGCTAATTTAGATTCTTATGACCTTGGATACAATTATCAACGTGACATAGGGGTTGAAAAGGATGAACGTAAGGCATTTATTTATTATCAAAAATCTGCAGAAATTGGTGACGTTAATGGAATTTTTCAGGTTGGATATTGTTATCGAAATGGAACCGGAATTGAAAAGGATGAGCATAAGGCATTCATTTATTATCAAAAATGTTCAGAGATGGGAGACGCTCTTGGAATGCGTAATGTTGGATATTGTTATCAACATGGGATAGGGGTTGAAAAGAATGAACAGAAAGCATTCATTTATTATCAAAAATCCGCTGAGATGGGAAACATTGATGGAATATATCAGACTGGATATTGTTATCAAAATGGAATTGGAGTTGAAAAGGATGAACATAAAGCATTCATTTATTATCAAAAATCTTCAGAATTGTGGCACGCTAAGGGACATTCCAAGTTGGACATTGTTATGATAAAGGAATCAGAGTTGAAAAGGATGAGCATAAAGCATTCATTTATTTTCAAAAATCTGCAGATATGGACGATGTTAGAGGAACATACCAGGTTGCGTATTGTTATAATTATGGAATAGGTGTTGAAAAAAACATAAAAAAGGCATTCGAATATTATCAAAAATCTGCAGATATGGAATATGTAGATGGAATATATAATGTAGGACGTTGTTATGAAAATGGAATAGGTGTTGAAAAAGATATAGTCAAGGCGTTTGGATATTATCAAAAATCTTCATATATGGGACATATAGATGGAATACGTCAATTGATTGATTCTTATGTTACAAGTCAAGGATGGACAAGTGGAAATATGGATATTGATGAATTGATGATTGTATTAGGGATTTTCAATTTCAATCCGCTAAATATGATGAGGTGATTGAATGGATTCCATTTTATAGGCTAACTAATTTAACAAAGATCGGTGAAGTTACATTTAGCAAAGTATTTTCGGCAACCTGATTGGATGGTATACGAACTATTGAAAATAAAGTACCGCTACGTAAACCATATTGCAAAGTTGCGCTCAAGACTTTACCGGGTTTCCAAACAGATTCCTCAAAATTTTTACAAGAAGTAAGTTAAAAAAAATGGTTTTCTCGCATATTATAACAATTAAATATTTATTAAAACCTATTTTCAAGTTTAAAAATCACATGCATTGTAGATTAAAGGGCTGTTCTCTTGAAATATATGGATTAACTCAAAATACTGAAACTAAGGAATTTATGATGGTGTTTCAATATGCAAATAAAGGGAATCTACGTGAATTTTTAAAATCAGAGTTTACAAAACTCAACTGGGAGGAAAAATTATGGCATCTTTTGGATATATCAAAAGATTTGGCCAGAATTCACGAAGCTGAATATATCCACGGTGATTTTCATAGTGGAAATATCTTGCTACATCAATATATTAGCAACATTAAATGTTACATCGCAGATTTAGGATTATCCAGAAAGAAAAATGATTTTTCGAAAGGAAATATTTATGGAGTTATGCCTTATATCGCCCCAGAAGTATTGATAGATGGTAATTTTACGCAAGCAGCTGATATTTATGGGTTTGGAGTTATTATGGCAGAGATGTCAACCGGAGAAAGGCCTTATGATGGATATCTATTTGATAAAGAACTTGCAATAAAAATTTGTCGTGGATTAAGACCATAATTTGCACCTGAAACTCCCGATTGCTATGTTGAATTATCAAAACGTTGCATGGATCCGGAACCACAAAATCGGCCTACCGCTGAAAATATTCATTTAAAAATTTATGAATGGCAACTGATTTTAAAATTCGGGAATATTCTATATTTGACAAAGAAAAATTTAATACACGAGAGAAATTTTTGAATGCTGATAATAAAAATTGTATGCTATCTCATTAAAGAAAAATATTAAATATAAATGGTTGGTTAAATTTTTTTGTTAATTATTATTTAATGTATACGTACATGAAATTCCTTTATTCAAGTTCTTCCTAATTTTTGTGTATCGTAACATCATCTCATTGTTTATGTTTGTATTTGGGATAATACCCAGAATAAACTTTTAGCATTATGATGTTTAGTAATTGATAGCGTTAACCGCAAAAATGTAACCGGTATTACGTGACTTAACATTGAATTGCCTCTCGATTTTGATTGGCTAACGACTGTGAACAACAAAATTTTGGACTACTTTACATAATTGTTTACATAATTTTCGTCTGGGATTATCTTTTTTCTTTATAAAATTTTAGAATAAAATCATATAATCACACATTAAATGAAAAATATTTCTATGTTAATTTTAATATAAAACAAGCCTTTATTCTAAAGTTGTCAGCTTTGGAAAGTAGGTCCATTCAATATTAAAATTAGTCGAAAAATATGGATTTCATCAGTGAAATTTTGAATAATTTTGGTTTAAAATTTTGATTGTCGTTCTAATCAAAAATCTGTCGTTGCAAAATTGATGCGAGAACGTTAGTACAATTTTATGAATACTAGTGCCTGAAATACGAATTACTTATATTCGTAATTTCATTGGTTACTTATAACCTTGCTTAAAAGTTATATCAAACATATCAGAGTTTGCTATATATAACAATCCCGCACTATACATTCGAATTATGCAAGCAGACCAGAACTATGCCATCTGGGTGAGTTATAAAAATCACACTGCGCAACCTCTCATAAATTTTGTGCAACGAAGTGTTGCAGTGCCCATCGCTAAGCATTAAACGTTCCCAAAAGTTAACCACTCTATTATAATGCAAAATCCTATAAAATAGTAATACAATTGCGTTTAATTATATAAACAATTTCAGTAATTCGGATTTTGGTTTTAAAAAGTAAAATGAATTATAATAACTCGATTCATCATGAAAATTCAACTAATTTAGATACTTATGACCTTGGATACAATTATCAACGTGGAATAGGGTTGAAAAGGATGAACATAAGGCATTTCATTATTATCAAAAATCTGCAGAAATGGGTGACGTTAATGGAATTTTTCAGGTTGGATTTTGTTATCGAAATGGAATTGGAATTGAAAGGATGAGCATAAGGCATTCATTTATTATCAAAAATCTGCAAAGATGGGAGACGCTCTTGGAATGCGTAATGTTGGATATTGTTTTCAACATGGGATAGGAGTTGAAAAGAATGAACAGATAGCATCCATTACTTATCTAAAATCCGCTTTGATGGGAAACATTGATGGAATGTTTCAGACTGAATATTGTTATCAAAATGGAATTGGAGTTGAAACGGATGAACAAAAGGCATTCATTTATTATCAAAAATTTTCAAACTTGTGGCACGCTAAGGGAGCATTCCAAGTTGGATATTGTTATGATAAAGGAATTGGAGTTAAAAAGAGTGAGCATAAAGCATTCATTTATTTTCAAAATTCTGCAGAGATGGGACATGCTGATGGAATGTATTATGTTGGTGAATTTTACCGGAAAGGAATTGTTGTTGAAAAGAATATTGATATTGCTTTTGAATGGTGTTTAAAATCAGTTATTGCTAAACAAAATGCTCCTGCAGAAAAAGAAGAATACTTTCATTGGATACCATATAATAAATTTGAAATATTGAAGAGATAGGCAAAGGATCGTCCTCTACTGTTTATAAAGCAATATATCTGAACCGAGATAAATTGTATGAACAAGTAGCAATTAAGATTTTAAAGGGTTCTAATAAAAATATAAATCTATTTTTAAAAGTGTATTTTTTTAAAACAAATTTACACTTATAGTTTCGAATTAATTTAATCTATTGTATTTTTTTTTTTTTAGTTGAAAGTTTGTTATAGCTTATCGCAATATTTGGGAATATCTAGAGATGAAGAAACAAAAGACATATTTTAATATTTAGTTATGCAACATATGGATCATTAAGTGAAAACCTTACTAATATCTTCAAATTTGAATGGAGAATTAAATTAAAGATACTTCATGATATTGCGTCTGATCTTTACCGTATTCATTCTAATAGATATTTACATCGAGATTTACATCCTGAAAATATCTTGCTAAAGGAAATTATGAAGCATACATTTCGGATCTAGGCTTATCAAAAATCACTCGACGAAGAAGAACAAGAAGAACGTATTGGTGGAGTTTTACCTTATATCGCACTAGAACTCTTTCAAAAACAGCCATACACAGAAGCATCAGATATTTATTCATTTGGAATTATTATGGCCAAGATGACAACTGGACAAAGGCCTTTTAGTGGATATAAATATGATATTGATCTAGCAATTGAGATTTATAAAGGATTACGACCAAAATTTGCACCTGGCACTACTGATTGCTATATTGAGTTGGCAAATCAATGCATGAATTTTGATCCAGAAAAACGGCCTAATGATATTGAAATAATTACTAAATTACATGAATGGTTGAAAATTATCGGAAATGAGAATGAAAATATAATTAAAAAGCAATTCTTAGAAAGTGATGAGATCAATAATCCTAAGAATACTGAAAAATTAGACTTTTTATATACGAGAAAACCATATTATCCATTAAAAGATCCATTATATTATCATCCCTCAAAATTCAGTAAAAGCAATTCGGATGATTATTAAGCTTTAATAAAAGCAAGAGAACTGTAATAGGTTACGTTACTAAAGCCATTAACTTCCTGACTACCCCTTAGGGCATAAATAAATGTGATAAATAAACATGTAATTATTTGAAAAACTTAGTTTAAAATTAAGAATAAATATTTTTGGTGCAGGGGCGCACATTGGTGCACTATAAACATAGCAATAAGTACAAATAACGATAAGAATTAGTGTTAAGGTTAGGTTTAGAGTTAGGATTTAGGGTAAAATTGTGAGAGGTGCATTTTTTATTAATAATACTACAGGAATTACTTTTAAAAGTTAAAAAAAATTTTGTGTGTTCATATTTTATTTATAATAATGTTGCTTGTAAAATTAATCAAATTTATACAATAATATTGAATGAGAAAGCGACATGAATAGTCATTAATTTTGGCAGTTATTCATGCTTGTTCATAGTAAAAAACGAACTGCGCGATAAATCGGGTGACTGATAATAATATTATTAAGACAATTAGCTTGAAAAATATTTTATTGACATTTTAGATTATTATCAAGTAATTTAATGTTTACTTTTATAAACTTGTATTTTGAGTTTAAGAATCAATCTTTAAATTATTGGTAATTTAATAAAGATATATCTACGGAGGAGCATGTTTACCGGAAAATCTTGAAAAATCAATTATTTTTGAGCTTACTCTTGTTGCTTATGAGTTTCCCCCTGTGGATTGGCTAAAATCTTGAAACTTATTTATTTGAAGCAAAGTCATCGAGACTTCGTTTATATTAGTTTTCAAATTGACGATTTTTTGAATTTCAGAACTGGTGCAACAATAATATAATAAAGTATCTTGACAAATTTTTTGATTCAGAAAATCATACTATACTTAAAAAAAATACATTGGTATCTCTGATTAAACGTTATGATTTATAAATGTAAGACGTAAAAAAATTTAGAATCGTGTTATCGATGGAGAATTCTCAAAATTCTGATCTCTTAAAAATTTGGCTAGTAAAAAATTCTCAGCCTTAAAGAGTAATTAAAAACTTATTTACCTCGTATCCGTTATTTACAAATGTCTGTTGATGCTTTTATTGACAATGTACAACCATAACAGCAAATCATAGAAAAGATTTTTGGGATGACATATCAACAACATTCATATCACAAAATCGACAAATGTCGACGATTATTCTTCCACCTCGTATTATTTTGACACCAACATTATCGACTAGGGTAACTGAACCATTTTCTTCTATTATTAATGAAGCACATGCAGCAAAATTGCTTCATGGGATGATAGAAAAGATAATACATATTCTATAATAAACAATCCATACGAGTTTAAGTCATTACGTGAAACCAGAGATGGGTTTACCAATGATTCATCTTGGAATTATGTGATATCTTGTTATAGTTATGAAGGATAAAGGTACTGATGAATTCCTCGGTGGTTATAATCCTATTGGTTGGGTTAAGCCAAGCACAAATTATGAATCCAGATATTGTGAAAATAGTTTTATTTTTTCACTGAAAAATAGAAATATTCATGTGGTGGTATATTCGGATGACCTGTATTTCATAAGGTTAAATGAATGTCACGCGTTACTAATCGTAGATCGTGATCAGAAGTGAACAATGAAAATACTGTTGAACCTCCCAAAACCAATCCTGTTAAATCGATAACCTGCCAAAAATTGATCCACCAAGTCGGTTTCTGATATACTGTCGAACCTCCCAGAACCGATATACATGGTGGACAGATTATTAAAAGGTTATCGGATTTGAAAACATTATAAACTATTATACAGAAACCGACTTGGTAGATCAATTTTTTATCGGATTTGGCAGGTTATCGATTTTAACAGGATCGGTTTTGGGAGGTTCAACAGTATAGATATAATAGTTTAGTTTATAATGTTTTCAAATCCGATAACCTATTAATACCGATACAAAATCTGTCCACCATGCATATCGGTTCTGGGAGGTTCGACAGTAAATAAATAAGGCAACGACCTTCCATTTTTGCAAGTTATTTATTGGTAAATTGGTTAACATATTGCTTTCTAGACTCACGTTTCCCACAAACTTTAACCTGAATAGATTTTCAAATCTGCTACAAAGTAACAAGTCTAGAGATGGGTTTCATGCGTGCGCATGATTCCTCAATCATGCGCATGTTTCCGAATCATGCGCATTTTATCCCATCAAAATTTTATATAGAAAAATTAAATATAAAATAAGTATAATTAACTTTCTAATCTATCTATATACTTCAATTCTGGGTCTGTTCGCTTTAACATTTTTGATTGGTCGTATTCGAAAAATGTGACCTAAATGTAGGAAAACTAACAGAAATACGTAAGATGATTATGACTATTATCATGGTCGAGTAATTATAACATTCGAGTAACTATTATATCATTTTTTGATGCCCTTATTAACGTCCTTAAACAGCACAAGTTCTTGAACGTGAATTTTCCAAATTTACTTTTGTTGTTTGATTGCCTAATATTTACAAACTATTTTGGGCTAAAAAATTCCCGAATTTGAAACCGTTTTGTATAATGGTCTCAAGTTCAAGAATAAGTGCAAATGCAAGAACAAGTGCAAGAACACGACAAATGCTCCGCTATAGATAAAACATATGATTAATAAAAAAATAGTGAATAAATTAGCGAATATCAAAAAAAGTTACATTCAATCAAATATTTAATGATTTATTTCTAGAATTTTTGGTCGGAATTTTGGCCGCCCAGATTATCTGATAATCAACAAATTTTCTCAGTGACTCGTAGTTTTTTCGATCTACTAACCAATAAATTACGGTTATGTTCAAAAGGTGATCAATGAACTATTTATTTTAACAATTGGCATTCACCAATAAACTAAGCTACATACTACAGTATTTGTTATTGGAGTAATGAGCTTTGTAAAAACTTTTTATAGTTAGCTTATACTGATTCAAACTAACCCACTATATATT
>QKWP01002892.1:23539-44029 GCA_003550325.1 Gigaspora rosea | reverse complement strand
TTGAAAAACTCATTTTTTAGTTTACCGCCTAGCCAAGCTATAATACTTTCATCGACGAAAGAAAACTTCCACCAGAATTTCTTGTACCAAGGGCACCCACTGCCTGTTATCTTGCACAACCGACTCTTCTGGCTTGTGTGCTGAATATATAAAGGAGTCCTCAAGAACAGAGAAGTAGGTTGACCTTTATAAAAACCAGTTTTAATAGCTACTTCGTCTTTTACTAAACAAATTTTTTGTTTTTCGTTTGTTCGAAAATTTTTACAAGTGATCGTTGGAAAGAGTTGTTTATTGTAATGGATTTAATATATAATATTACAATTCTTTAGAATTAAATTCGCCATAGTAATAATATTTATTTACAGACAGCACTTATATAATTTAAATTCAGAGTAATAGCTCCAGAGCACATTTACTCCAGAGTTTTAACTATTTTAACTCAATGGTTTAGATTTAAGATTGCTTCGAAGTATTTTACTTTGATAATAAAATTAAATAATCTGGAGTGGTGTTTTGCTTAAACCACGCCAGTATGGAGTGGTTTATACTCCTTAATTACTCTGGAGTATAATACTCATTAACAGCCCTAAATAGAGATATTTGTACAGAGTTAGGTAGGAATATTTGTATGAAGGTAAGTAAAAATATTAGTATGAAAGTAGTTGGGAGTAGTTGTATAAAGATAATTAGAGATAGTTGTATTACATCTCATATTACCCAAGTTACTAGTTGGTGTAATCTTGTATTATCTAGTGTAACCAAGCTGCAGTATTATAGCACAGTTACTGTATCTCATTTTTTTATCCAATTGAATCTTTTTTTATATTTATATACTACAATATATATAATAATAATTCAATAGTAAAATAATAGTATAATAATATAACCAAATATATGATAATAAAATATCAACTATATAAAATATATATCCATAAAGTCTATTGTACTACATTGCTATGCTATTCTAAAAACCTGTTTTGTAATAAAGTATATATATAGCTATATCAAAAAAATAAATTATTCTAATAAAACACAATTAGAATCAAGAATTTGTAATTTATATTAAATGCAAAATTTTCAAAAACCCAATACTTTTTATATTCTTTTATTAATAATACTTTGAAAATTTAGAACTTGTAATCTTAATTAAAAAAAAAGCACTTGTACTTTAAAGAATATATATCAGAATCTTGAACAATACTAGCGAAAATTATATAGAGTGAGTCAGTAGAAAAGGGACAAATCATTTTTAGTAAATTTTTTTTAATTTTTAAATTAAAATATTTTAACAACTATTTAATCAAATTTGCTAAAAATTTTTTTTATTTTAATCTTGAAATTATATAAAATTAAAATAAAAAAAAATTTATTAAATTTATTAAGATAGTTGTTAAAATATTTAAGCTTAAAGTCAAAAAAACTTTTACTTAGAAAAAATTTGACCCTTTTTTACTGACTCACCCCTATATTTTAAAAATAGCTAACAAATATCAAAATTTTGTAAATTAAACAATTTGATTGGCTAAAATTTTTTTATCCAATCATATTGCAGAAAAACTGCTAATAGTTCAAATATAATCTTTGTTAGTATTGTTTGGGGTCCTTGTGTATCTATAGTCAAATGTTATATAAAATTTTAGAGATTTTGATTGGCTAATTATAGATTTCTGTATATAATTTTAGTAATTTAATTGATTAGTTATCTGTCATATGACTATATAAGAGCATGCTCACAACTCTAATTGTTTGGCAAGCATATATGATCATGATATAACACTTCCTTGTTATTTTTTTTTATACTGTAACATAATGATAAATAACACTTTAAATTTTATATAATAACAAATAACTCTTCAAATTCTAGCAGAATTTTCAAATCCTTGATTAGAATTCTTTTAAATTTCCAAATTTAAATTAGAATACTTAATCCTGAACAGAATATTTTAAATTTCAAAAAAACTTGAACTAGAAAACCAAATTTTATTAAAATTCTAATATATTGATTAGAAAACTTATTTTTAGACCAGAAAATTTAAATTCTAAATTATATAAAGCTTTTAATAAAATAACTGTTAAGGATTAGCAGTATTAAATAAACTTATATTCATAAATCTGTATAAATTCGTCGGATTATATTTATGATCTCGCTGAGCCATGTTATTTAATGTCTTGTCTTGTTCTTCAATAAGTTAATTATTATTACCAATAAATGCCTGATTTGAAAGATCGTTAATTTTCTCAATTAATAAGTTACTCCATTTATTTCATCTAATTATGTACAAAAAATCGCTTAACATTATTATTAGATCCAGATAATAGGGTGTGTCTCTTGGTTAATGTCGCTAGTACAATAAACTTACCAGTTTTCGATCTGTAACCTCCTTAAGCGCATCCATTTATTAATTATTTTGCTAAAAAAGAATCTCATATAACAATTAAATTTATAAACGTAAATGACAATGGCTAATTTAATTTAATTTATTTATTATTTATTTTATCAAATATACCGTAAAATCCATAAAATAAGCACCACTTGAAAAAAGATTTATTGCTATTTCCACTAATCTGTGATTGAAAAATAGGGTAGAGGGTGTGGTGTGAATTTTACGGTAGTTTAAATGAAAATTACATATTTAAGCTACGTCATTGATTAATTAAATTACATAACCAATTCTTAATACGGTACAAATGGGGCCCATGTCGGATTTTATTGTAGCCGTAATCGTAACTTGCATCTCAAAAAATTTCATTGGGACGATTCAACTGTATCACTATTTAGGCCGAAGACCTTATAAAACTAGGAAAACAACATTATTAGAAATTCAGTGCTAAAAATTCAATGACTAGCTAAAAATAAGTACTATTTATTCTCTCGTTTAATTAATTGACGGTCGGAGGCTATTTCCTTATTGAGTTTGAATTAAGTTGTGCCTAAAAATAATAGTAAAAACACCGGAACCTACATTAGTAAAACGTGGAATAAAAGTAAATACATTCTATCACTCCTCTCATAATTAGAGCAATCGACTATTGCGATAGTATAATGTGCATAAACGTAGTTTTATCGCATGGTATATCTGATATACGATGGCATATTTCACAGATCAGAGATTATTTATGATATATATTTTGAAAATCGAAGCGAAATTAGCATGATTTGGGAAAAATACAGATAGTATACATCAAGGATTGGAGTCAACCAAAATAGTCGTAATCAACTGATTCCAAATCCTTGTAGAAAACGTGTCAGTTGAAAAGTTACGAAAATAGGAAATATAATTTTCTTCTTTTTTTCTGTTAAGCGGTCGCATTATCGCGTAATTCTATATAAATAGGCTTGTATCACAAGATTTTGCATCTGATAATTTTTCTGTACAATTACGCGATTTGATTGGTCAATGAGTTCATGCATAAATCGACGTAAATTAACCAATCATATTAATGTTTCACTATTAGAGTGAAAAGATCAGGATCAAACCAGTTGTATTAATAAAATTTTGTAGTATAGCTCTTTAACTGTTAAAGTTTGTATTCTTGTAATTTATAACAAAAATTGATCTGAAGAATCTGAAGATCTTTTGTTTTGTCGATTTCCCCCTTTTTTCTATAGCATTTGTTGATCACGTGTATAATAAATTGATATAAACAATTCCCACTTTCAACTATAGCTGTTTAATGATGCAAAAAAACCAAAACTCAAAAACAGTAATAAAATTGAAAGATGGCGAATCAACAGGATGGATTAAAGTTGTAAAAAAGCCAAGATTGCGATGGAATAATCTCGTTATTGAATCACAATCGAGTAATCGCGTTGCTCAAACTAATGCCGCGAATAACTTTGTTGCTGTGAACCCGCAACAAAAACTTGCTAAACAAAAATCGCGTGTAACCTTAAAGCAAACTTCTTTATCGCAGTTTTTCCAGCTGGAAAATAAATTGGAAAATCGTAAACGTAGCACTACAAAAGAAGTCAATACCTCGCATCAAAATCAAACCATTAAACTACCCGCAGAAATGAAATCGTCTAGAAAGCGAAAGGATGCTCAAGAGGAAACAGTAGGAAGACACATTAAACAAGGTCAGAATCGACAAATTACTTTGGCAATGTGCTTTGAAAACTCTATGAAATTTTATGCGCAATTGAAAGCTACCAAAGAAAAAAATAATGCCAGTAAAAATTGTAAAAAAGAAATAGTCATGTCAAAAAAACAATGCCAATTAAAAAAAATAAATGAAAAAATTCAAAGGAAATTGGTAGATTTCTTTCATTTGAAAAATAAGCATACAGAACTTAGTCAAACCACTATAGTTGCTTCGAAATTTCAAAGTCTGTCTTGCATAATATTCATTTATTTGCATTTCTATTTATGATAGAGTTTTGATCAAATTTTTAAAATATATAAAAAAAACAGATCCTCCTAATTCAGCGTCTTCGAATGGTTCAACAGCTATAAATGTTAATCATTTAGAATTGGATTTGTCACAAGAATGCTCTAATAATCCTCCTGATCTAAATGGTGCAAATACTAAAAAATACCCTACGTCTTCAAAAAAGCGTCTTGTTGGCTCTGGCATATCTTATTGGCAAAATCGGGATGATCAACAAATGCCTTTGGGTAATTCTTATCACTTATCAAACTTTTCTGGGTTAACGGATGATTCTTTTATAACAACATCTTCACGTTTAAGTGCCGAGATTACATCGGATAGACATCCCAGAAAGTCGTCAAAGAATATCCATTGTGGCAACAGTGCACATGACAAGGAGTTTGAAAAGGGCTCATCAATTCAAATTAGTAATTCTTCATTACAAAATAATATGAACCCTTTATTAAAAGTGAATGATGATAAACATTCATTGTCAATGAAGAACAGTCCGTCTTTGGTAGCGACATCAAAGTCAGTGAGTCGAAGAATGGCACCTCCAGACAAAAATCTCGATAATGCATACTTAGGTTCATCGGTAGATAATGACAATCATTTCGAGTTAAATTTCCAAGAGCATAAGGAGAATGTATTCATCATTGATGATGATGACGACGATTTATGGTTTAATGCTGATCACGACGCGGCTAGCACAAATCGTGGAATTTGTACGAAAACTGTTCATGAATCACAAAGTAATTTTAATAAAACCGAAGATCTCGATTCCAATATACCCACTCGTAGCATTAAACTTACGGAGCAAAACGAGACCTTAGATATCCGTTCTAAACAAGAGACACTATTCTGTTCTACTTCACTTTTATCGGCTTCATCATCATTCTTTTCACAATCACAAATTATTGATGAAATGGATCATCAAGTTATACCAAGAGAGATACCTAGATCTCGAACACCAGACTTTCTTGCCATTCAAGAAAGGTTGATTAAATCTGGTATTTCACCTGCACCTTCGCCGCCGCCATTGCTTTCTCAAGGTGCACTTGAACAAATATCATTATCTACTTTGGAACAAATGCCTTCACTAAATATGTGTACTCTTCAATTTGATGATTTCGATGACTTATTTTAAGGCGTTATCTAACATATTGAAGAAGGTAAAAAAACAAAATCAATAATTTACTCTTTTACTTCATGATCAGATGCTAATGGTAAATTATAAAAGGTTAAAGAACCTGTTATAGAAGACTATAAAATGTTTTAACAATGTTTTTTTTTCTTTAAAAAAAAACACTATACATATATTTACAATAAAGTTGCATTTCAGATATCAACCTGGCCTAAATGTTACTATAATAAACAAATTAATTTAGATAACGATAAAATTGGCAAACTCACATCTGGGTTGTCCTGAATGATTAATTAGGATAAATTTATATTTGGGGCATAACATGTATATAGTTTCAATTTTAAATTCTATGATCGTTTCAGAAGATGCTAGCGTAGCTTATTACTGTATTAATAATCATACAGCCATTTGACGTATTGATCTGATGAAAGTAAGTCACAATCTCGAGTTCGGTATAAATTAGAATTTCTAAACATTAGAACGTTCTAAAAGTATACAAAAAATGATACTAAATCCGAGATGTTTATTTCTTACTTTCGTTCGTTAAAGTATTAATTATAAGATAATACAACATATAACCTATTTAACCTATTTATATTATTTGTTGTCCTTTCAGTCTCGTTCTAAGAATCATCTAACTTCCCAGAAACTACGTCGCTGTCCTCAGAATTTGATTTTTAAGTACTAGGGAAACAGCAGTAAAATAACTTATTAAAAAGATGTTGAAACTTTGATATATTATGTGAAAATAGAATTATTTAGACAGTCACGGTCAACTCTTTCTCTCAGAGTTTATTAAGAAATATATCGGTTTACAAATGTACTTCAGTACTTTGAAAATTTTTTATAGTTATTGTATGGGTATGTAGTGAATAAAGAAGTTTGTTTGGGAGTTAATTAGCTGTGGTAGCTCTCCCACAAAAAATTTTACTCCCCCCCGTGATTTTTATCCAATGAAACTCTTTAGGGTTAGGGTGAGATTAGGGTGAAGTCACGTTAGGGGGTAAACTCATTCTTTGTGAGAGTTGATTGTATCACGTGTTTTTTACATAATCAATTATAAAATTTATAAAATGCAGACAATCAAACAAACCGGATTTAATACTCTAACCTCCAAAAAAATGGGCGACACTGATAAAGACGATGCATCCTTTTCAGTGCCTACCGTTGCTGCCCAGGCAGTACTAGTCAAGTCTGCCTCTATGCCCGATAATGCTACAACAGTTATAGGTCCTGACCTTAACCAAAATCATTCTTTAAAAGATTTGCTCAATAGTTACTCTCGAATTGGTTTTCAAGCGACTAGTGTTGGTCAAGCTATTAATGTCATAAATCAAATGGTTTTTATATAATTCAATTTTTTTTTTTTTCAAGAAAAAAAAAAAAAGGATATTATGAAAACCATATAAGCATGAAATAATTCTTAATTTTAGCGTAATTGGCGTTTATCTGATGATCCACTTTTACCCGATGAAACCGATAATTACAAACTTCCGACCGTTCGTTCTTCCACAAAATGCAAGATCTTTCTCGGCTATACGTCTAATCTTGTATCATCAGGACTTCGTGAAATTTTCCGTTTCTTAGTTCAACATTCCCTCGTGGACGTTGTCGTCACAACTGCTGGTGGTGTAGAAGAAGATTTTATAAAATGCTTAGGTCCTACATATGTGGGTGATTTTAATTTACCAGGTGCCCAATTAAGAGAAAAAGGAATAAATCGGATTGGAAATTTGTTAGTACCCAATGAAAATTATTGCAAATTTGAAGATTGGGTTTTGCCAATTTTGGACCGTTTATTAGAAGAACAAAAAAGTGAGGTACATATTTAAAATATTTTATCATTTCGATTTTTTTAAGTCTTATGAATTCATTTTATCAAGGGTATAATATGGTCTCCTTCGAAAATCATCCACCGTCTCGGTAAAGAAATCGATAACCCAGATTCTATTTACTATTGGGCATATAAAGTAATAACTATTCTTTTTAATTCAGATCGATTGTCTTTTATATCTTTTCCTAATATATATGTATATTTTAGAATAATATTCCTGTTTATTGTCCAGCTTTAACTGATGGCTCATTGGGTGACATGATTTATTTTCATTCTTATAAAAATCCTGGCTTAATTATTGATATAGTATCAGATATCAGGTCAATAAATAATCAGGCTGTATTTGCTAAAAAAACTGGTGTTATTATATTGGGTGGTGGTATAGTGAAGCATCATATATGCAATGCTAATCTTATGGTAAGTGACTTACCAAATAGCTTATTTGATATGTTGTAGTAAATTTTTTTATCATTCAATCTTTACATGATAGAGAAATGGTGCCGATTACGCAGTATATATAAACACTGGACAAGAATTTGATGGGAGTGATTCCGGTGCAAGACCTGATGAAGCTGTTAGTTGGGGAAAAATTAGGATGACTGCTGAACCTGTTAAGGTTAGAGCTTTATATATTTAATAATTAAAAAGGTATTATATTTTTTTAACTAATAAAAATACTGTTTATCTTAAATTTTTTTTTTTGATTACTAGGTTTATGCAGATGCAACAATTGTATTTCCACTAATAGTTGCTGAAACATTTGCCAAAGAGATTCACAATTAAAAATAAATTATAGTGTTTATTTATTTTAATTTACTATATAGATTTAAAATAAACTAAGTATATATTAATTAAATAAATTATTATAATTTGTAGGCTTTTTAAAAAGATTTTTAAAATTTTTTTATAAATTTATTTTAAAAATTATTTAGAAATAATTAGGAAAAATTTGCTAATATTTTTATTACAATATTATTTTAAATTTTAAAAAAGTTTTTTTAGATTTAAAAAGAGATAGCTTTTATTTAGATCAAACTTTATTAAAATATAATAAATCCTTCTAAATTTTTGAATTCAAAATTAAAAAAGGAGCTTTTATTTGGAAATAGCTTATCTACTAGTTCAATATAGACTTTATAATTAATTAACAATTTTAATAGATATCTATTTGGCCATTGTACTAAATTTAGTATATATGAAAAAAATTATTTTAAATTAATTATTTAATAAATTTATTCAAACTATGTCAAAAATATATTTAAATATAGAATTATTTTTTTTACAATTTAGCAATACTTATTAACAAAAATTTTGTACAAATTAATCTTGAACTTTTTATATTTTGCTAAAACCTTACTATATTTAATTTAGTATATATAATATTAAAAAATTTTACTTTTTATATCAGATATGCATATATATATATACAAATTTAATCAAATTACTTAATTTTTTGAAATTAAGCAATTTGATTGAATTAGCATGCAAGTAACAAATAAACACTAATTACACTATATAAAAATTATAATAAAATTAAAAAATACAAAAATCTTAGATTATTTTAAATCGAACTCTAATTTTGGAATAATTATTTTATTTAAAAAATAATTTTTTAAAATATTTTAAATAATCCTATTTTAAAATAATACTAAGTAGCTATTTTTACTTACTCCTATTTGATATTCAAATAGCCAATTAGATTTTATATATATTAAAATTATAATTCAAGTTATATATAATTTTTAATTATTGTTACAAATTATAATTTAAAATAAAATTTATATTTTCTATTTAATCTTCTTATCTTCTAAAACTCACTTATAATTGTTTAATATAAGCTCTACTCTAAAACTGACCTTTAACCTTAATCTCTAACTCTAAAAATACACTCAAAAAATTTTATTTTTTAGAGATTTGTCAATTTTTTTATACTAGTATTTGGATTTTATTATAATTTGCCACAATTATTAATAGCTTTTGATCTATTAGACCAATTTGGATAATTTAACTATAAAATAATTTTTTTAATAAGAGAATTATAATAAATTCAAAATAGTATAAAGGCTTTAATTTTAATTAAATAATTAAATAAAATAACAGATAATATATAGTTAGGATAGCAAAAAGCATTCAATTTTTTTAGGAAGTGCCAAATTTGAAAATTTTATAACAATTCTGATTGGCTAATTTTTGTATAACAAAATTTTGATTAGTTAAAATATAAAAATAATTGTTTTATATAATAAGCGCCAAATTTTGATTTTTATATATAAACTATATAAACTTTAAGCTTTAATAACTTTTTAATATTATAAGAAAAATAAAAATCTATTCTTATAGAATTGTAGCTTAGACTAAAAGCAACAAAACTATAAAAAAGATTTTTTTTAAATAATTTGTTTTTAGTTATAGTCAGACCTCTATAAATGCAACCTTTATAAATGCAATATCTCTCTAAATGCATGTTTTTTCTATTTTGTAAGATGTTATTAGTACTAAATGCATATTCTATATTCTGTAAATGCATGTTCTCTTGAATAATATTTTATATTACACTAACCTCCCTAAATGCACGTGGCCAATCAAATTTTAGTATTTAAGATAGGTTATACAGTTTTGGTAGAAGTTACACAAACTTGATAATCAAATTTTTAAAGCTGCAATTTAATTGGCTCTCTCTAAATGCAAACCTCCCTAAATGCACATTGTAAGCTTGTCCTTATGAGTTGCATTTATGGAGGGTTGACTATATAAGCATTTTTATATTTTATATATAATAAGGACGCTGACATTTATTAGGTAATATTTTAGGGGGTGGGGGGTCAAGAAAAATCTTACCTTAGTTAAATTTGATTGGCCAAAATTCTATTTATAGATCTTACCTGGGGGTGGGGGTAAGCTCCTATGATAAATGGATATTAGGTAATAAATGTCAGCGCTCTAAATAGATGGTTTTTGCTATTTACTAAATAATATATTTTTTATACTAGTACAATAATTTTAGCTACAAAAATTAATTTGCAATTACAAATATAAATTTACAAAATTAAGACAAAAAATTTAAAAAGCATATATTTTATGTCGCGGATGATGCTAAAATCGGATGATGATGAAATCCACATGACCCGTAACGTACATCATATCTGACAGTTTCCAAATATTATATCGTGTAACATGATAATCACAATTGTAAAAAAAAACCATCATCAAAAAAAAAACAATCATTAATAAAAAAAAAACGTCTCATTCAACAAAAGCGACACCAACCCACTCAAGAAAAAGCAACACTTATCACAAGAAAAGCGACGCTCACCACTCAAAAAAAGCCCAAGCCCAACCACCCACTCAAGAAGCAATAGACGTCCACCACCATACCTGCAAAAAAAAAACCTTTAAGTTTCGTCAAGGTTTTTTTTTTTAACATGTCGGCAATTCCCAAAATCCCGAAACAGTAGGTGAGTATCAGAAGATAGTCAAATATTTGCAGTCAGAAACTGTTCCGAGTAGCATTCTAGAGAGCCCGTCGCAAGCACTGCGAGATCCAACTTCATTCGCTCCTTCAAAAAATTTGAAGTCGACGAAAATGGAATTCTTTACATTAAACCGGTTGTAAAGAATGGTGTAGTCAAATCAGAAAAACGCCGTATAATCCCCAAATACAATATAGAGATGCGTGCTGTAATTTTGTAATGCTTCCATGATCAGGCCAATCACTACGAATACCACAAGACTTTTTCTGCGATTTCAGAAAAACACATTGGAATCACACAGGAAGAGGTAAAAGGATATGTGAATGAATATCCCGCCTGTGCTGTAAATACGTCCATTAAAGAAAAACCAACGTAATATCTGTAGTGTCGATGGGTCCTTGGCAGCATGTCCAAATTGACTTGGCCGATTTTCGCGATTTTGCTAAAGAGAACGACGATTTTTCGTGGCTGCTTACTTGTGTCTGTGTTTTTTCTAAATTTCTCGTCGCTGTTCCAATTAAAAATAAGGAAGCAGAGACGGTTGCGGCACACCTTCTTAAGGATGTTTTTAAGATCCTTGGGCCTCCTGTGGTCCTTCAAAGTGACAATGGTAAGGAATTTGTTGCAAATTTAACTACAGAAATTTGTGGGGCCCTGAGTATTACAATGAGACACGGTCGACCCGGCACCCACAGTCACAAGGACAAATCGAGCGACTTAATCAGACTGTGGGCCGTGGTTTCACTAAATTGCTCTGGGATCAAGATAATCAACTTCAATGAAAAGACTGGATCAATGTGATCAATGTATTCGTTTCGTCGTATAACTCCACGGTCCACACGGCGCACGGTCGAACGCTACATGAAGCACTCTTCGGGTGGAAATTGCATTGCGTCTATGATACTCCCGGTTTGTATAAATAGGATTAGGTTAGATTAGATAGGGTTATAGGGTTAGGTTAGGTTAAATAGGATTAGGGTTGGGTTAGATTAGTTTAGATAGGGTTAGGGTTAAAATCGGGTTCGAATAGGGTTAAAGGCCCCTAACCTTATTCGAACCCTATTCTAATTCTACTAGCCCTAAGATAGGGCTAGTAGGGTTAGAATAGGGTTAGGGCAGTTAGTATTTAGGGAGATTTTAGAAATATAAGCCTAATATTCGTTTTTTTTTTGTTTTTTATAATAGGTGCCCCTGGGAATGTTGTTGAGAAAGCCGTTTCAGAAACCATCACTACTGAGACTCCCACCATCAAAACCACTACCACTGAAACCACAATCACCGAGATCACCACCACCGAAACCACCATCACCAAAACTACCACCACCGAAACCACCACTACCGAAACCATTACCGCCAAAACTTCTGAATCCGCCACTGTTGAGTCCAAAGCTGTGGAAGAATGTATATCGCGAATGTTGGAACTTCATGAATCCATAAATACATCGCTTGGGAAATATCGTGCAAGGATATATTGGCAGGGTAGTGTACATCGAAAAAAACGGCTAATAATACAATTGAAGCCGGAGCCACAATTGCTATTGCGCCAGATCACGATATGAATCTACAAACTAGAAAAAGAAAGCTACAGCCAACCTTTTCCCAGCGAGGTGTATTTAAATCGCTCACTTCAAACAATCAAACTGCGATTGTTGAAGTGAATGGCGAAGACATTCAGGTTCCTATTAAGCGAGTCAAGGCCGTACGAACGAAGTCGTGACTTGATCATATGGTAGCATTTAAATGGATAAGTGGGTGGGCGACGCTTTTTTTTTTTTTTTAAAAAAAAAAAGAAAAAAAAATCGGTATTTTTTATGGCGGGAAAAAAAAAGATCGGGTCTAGAAGCAATAGATTTTTTTTTTAAAAAAAAAGAAGTAAATTCGGTTTTTTAAAGCAGGAATTTTCTAAGCGACTAGTGATGTAACCCGGGTTGGGGTCACCTGGGTCACCCGCGGGTGGGCGGGTGACCCAGGTTGAGTTGTAGCAACCCGGGTGGAACGGGTAGGTCAATCCGACAGGTCAACCCGCGGGTTGACCTGTCAGATTCAAGGTACCAGGGCGAGCATTAATTGAATAACCTAGCACGCACAGATTCATATTCTAAATATGAACCCATGTGTGTAACGGTTTATTTTATTGCACATAACAATCCTGTGCCAATAAGTAAATTGAAAAAAGCACAGGTTGTCACATAAGACCCGCGCAATAAAGTCTTATTAAAGTAACACAAGATTGAATTCACAAAAAAATAAAAAAATTAGAAACTTCACATCTTACTTTGTAGACTGTCAAAAAGTAATTCGGTAATCCGCGAAGTAATTCAGATGTTTTAGATGAGAGGTATGTCTGAACATTTTATAAGTCATAAATATAATATACAAATCTATTAAGGTTAGTAATTTGTTACTGAAAGTGTTATTTTTGCTAATTTATTTTATTTATTATGTTTTATTTATAATCCAAAGACAGGTACTGCTGATAAAATAGTTTAATGAAATAATTTAGTAACAAGGCTAGCGACACGAAGTAGTGAAATATTTAGCAACACGAAGTAATGGCAACACGAAGCAATGAAGTATAAGTTTGTAAATTTCGAGATGCCATGTTGATTATTATTAAGGTTATTAGGGTCAAATAGTTTAATGTCAATAAAACTAGTATTTCGATTAAGATTGATTTTTTGATTTGTGTTTTTTTTTATTATTTCTTTTAATTTATGTATGTATATAATAAGCTCTTGGCTTATGGAATCTTGTTTGTGCTAGGCTTATTGTCTTAGATTTTTAATTGTAAGATGTCGTAGTAATGTTTTATTAAAGCTAATTTAGTCTTATATAAAGTATATTGTTACAATTTAGTTTCATATTCTTTAAACGATTATCGATTAACCAATTATTGCAATGTTACGAAGCCCACTATGCTCCTAAACCTGACAAAAAATAGTCGTTACATATATAGTACTAAATCAATGAAGTCAAATTTGAAAAAATAACTAATAGTATATTATTTAAAGGAAAGTACATTATGGATTTACGGCATTGCGGCTTTACAGCATTACGGCTCAACACAATTACGGCAAAAATGGACTTAGATTATCAATGCCTTTTAATTAATTCTTCTAAAACATTTGTTAATTTTCGAAAAGTTAGTATAAAGGAGGAGAGAAATTTTTTGACCAACTATACTATAAGTACAAAGGTTAAATTTACACGTTAGATATGCTAAACCCTTATAAAAATTTATATATATAAATTTTCCAATTATCAGACCCGTACCCATACAAGAGACCCGGGGGTCTATTAATAGGTTCTAAAATGGGTAAAATGTAATGGACCCGGGTCGTTTATACAGCAGTTTACGGTATGTATAAATTGCTATAATTTTATTAATTATAAGTTATAGGGTAAAGTTATGTCATATCTTTAATAAAGGTCGCAATAAACTAAAATTTGTTAACACATATTGAATTTTCCAATCGGGTTCATAATTAATAAAATATCTGACCCAGGTCAAACGGGTAACCCGTTCATCCGGGTGGACCTGTTGATCAACCCGGATGACCCGCGGGTTCATTCATCAGGTGACACGGGTTGCATTTTTTGAACGGGCTATATCACTATAAGCAACGCCTTTTTTTTCTTTTTTTTTTTTTTAAAAAAAAGATCGGGTCTAGAAGCAATGGATTTTTTTTTAAAAATAAAAAGAAGTACAATTGTTTTTTTGAGGCGGGAATTTTCTAAAGCAATTGTTTTTTTTTTGTAAACACGAAAACTTGATTTTTTTTTTTTGTAAATAAAAATAAAGACTTGAATTATCGTGTATTTAAATTACTCGAATTAAAGTTTACAGTAATACAACAAAATTGACCTCTAATTCTAATCGCGAACTCTAACCCTAACGCCCCGAATACAAGTCCCGAACCCTAACCCTAACGCCTGAATACAAGTCCTGAACCCTAACTCTAACACTATTACTAAATTCAGAATTTTTAGGATGTTAACTCTTGTATCACATGATATGATGGGTCACGTGGATTTCATCATCATCCGATTTCACGATCATCCACGACATTTTATATTATAAACTACCAAAGTAACTTAGTAATCTATAAAGTAATTCAAAAGTTAAAGTGCTACCAGAAACCAGCTGATTCGATTTTGGCCAAAATTTTGACCCTCTATTTTAGTCAGGTCTTCATATTAAATTTAGTTTTTCAGACTCCCAGGAAATCAGCTGATTTCTGGCCCTTCCTTTAAATAAAAAGCTTTTTTTTATAGCTATATAACTAGATACAACTCAAAACTTATTTTTTTATTTTAAAAATACAATTTAATAATTACTGTAAACTGCTATATAAACAACCTTACATATTAGACCCTTATGAATTATACTCGAATCTATAGTATGGGGTAAATTTTTGGTAAAATATAAAAGACCTGACTGGGTATACAAATAGAAACAAAATATTAGAAGATTCAGGTATACAAATAGGGATAAATGCATATTAAAAGACCTAGATATACTGTATTTGTCTGAAAATAAGCTACCCTTTTTGGCCAAAAAGTTACACAAAAAATCGTGGGGGTAGCTTATTTTCGGATTGCTAAATTTTTTGAAAAATTGAAAAACGTACTAATAAAAAATTGTTCAAATTCCATGAAATTTTTACTGTAAGTGTATTTCGTTATGTTGAACAACTTTATTTATTCGATCTTTTGAAGTTTATATAGTAAAAAAAAAAGTTTTATATGTAGCGACTGTTAACGATTTTTTTAAAAATTTTTCAGAAAATCCAGGGGGTAGCTTCTTTTGGAGGTAGCTTATTTTCAGAAACCTACGGTATTACTATTATTTTATATAAATTTTGATTTTATTTGATTATTAATTATTATACAAATATTTTTGTTACATCCATAACTATACCTATACACTAAAGTCTATTTTTAGTAGATTTCAAATATTACAGAAATATTTTTTTCTTATTTACAATTTTCATTTTACTACCCAACAATAGCACCAAACTATTTATATATGCATACCAACAATAAGCATTAGCCACTAGTAGCAATAGTCCAAAATAACAAAAAACTTTTTACCAAGCAACAGCAACTAAAATAAATTGCCAACTTTGGTGATAGCACCAAACAACCTACCAAGAACTGCAACTATAAAAATACAATACAAAAAAAGCAAAATATACTAGAACTCTGAAATATATATACTCTTGCTTTCTGTACCAGATTATATCAATTATTGTGATGCAGATCCCTAATCTAAAAATTAGATTTCAAGAATTAGGTGTAATATAACATAGTTAGACAGTTTCAAAATAAATGTTTATTTTGTTTAAAATCATTTATTTCTCAAGAATCAGTATAAAAAACCACCTTTAGTACTTTAACAAAAAGTTTTTTAAGTAATTTTATTATATAAACATCTAATTTTTAACTTTATTCTAAATATTAATACTACTATTAGGGCAGTGACAGATATTACATAATATCCTAAGGGGGTCAAAAAAATTTTTATATAAGACTAATTATACAATTTGATTGGCTAATTGGTCTTATATGGGGGGAGGAGGGTAGGTCTATAATAAAATGATATTATATAATATATGTCACGGCCCTTAGTAAATTTTAATAAGTTTTAATTTTTTTTACTATATTACAATAATAGATATAACCTAATACAGAAAGTAGAGATGCAAAATATATCAGATTTATTATAAAATTACTAAAAATAGAATTGTTTAAAGTAGATATTAGAACTGATTTTATTTTTTCAATTTAGATTTAATTTTTGATTTTAACTTAAACCAGTTTTAATCTAAATTTAAATAAACCTAAGTAATTCAGTTTTGTGATTTTAATAAACTCGCAAAACCAAATTAATCTGAATTTAAAAAACTAGTTTTTGCAATTGCTTCGATTTAATCTGTTAAAAGTAACTGATAGAAATTAAAACCTTTATTAATTAAAAAATCATTTATATTAATATTTCTGTAAGTTTTAATATTTAAAAATATTAAAAAATAAAAATTTTTATTGCTACGCATTGTTAGAAAAAAATAAAAAATTATATTGATCTTATTAGTTAAGACTATATAATTTGAACCTAAACTAACTGTTATGAGATCAAAAAGATCAAAGCCTAAATTTTATTAGTTTTGAAAACTGATCTATCATTATTAGTTATATTGGTTGTTATATATTTTGAAATATTTTTATTAATTAACTGTATATATAGAACATCAATAGAAAAGGAACAAATTATTTTTAATAACTTTTTTTTAAAATTTTAAATTAAAATATTTTGACAACTACCAAATCAAATTTAATAAATTTTTTTTTTGCTTTAATTCTATAACTATAAAAAATTAAAATAAAAAAATTGTAATTAAATTTGGTTAAGTAGTTGTTAAGTTATTTTAACTTAAAATTTAAAAAACTTTTATTTAGAAAAGATTTGTCCCTTTTCTATTGATGTTCTCCCATATTATAACAATATAATCTTAATCTTTTATATTAATAACTAAATATAGTACACTTATTAAAAAAAGTACCGAATGATTACAAATTATTATTTTATTTAATAAAATTGAATTTATATCTAAATATATTTTCACTTGATTTTGTTCTATTATATGATTTTATATATCTTAGAATGATATGAATACCATAGTTATATTTCTGGTATTTGATTTTTTAGTTTTATTAAATTTGATAAATCCAGTTTTATTAAATTCGATTTTTTAGCTTTATTTAGTTTTATTAAATTTGATAAATCCAGTTTTATTAAATCTGAATATAAAATATTTGAATCAAATTGAACCAGTTTTAAATTTGGATATAAAAATTTGTTTTCAACTTTTAGTTTAAAACATTGTGCAATTATATAATATATAGCCAATCAACTGGTTTGTTTTGATCAATTTGAATTAGCTTGACAAAGAAAAAAAAAAAGTGAAAAAACAGAATACAAGAAAACTAATATCAAACCCTATATTGATTTACTAATAAAAAATATTAGAAAGGTAATTTTATTTATAAGTATTTGCTAACCCAAATTTTAAACTAATCCTTATCTAACTTTAATTAAATAGTTAAAACATATGATGTATAATGCTTTAAATATTTCCTAAAAATATAAATATTTGCAAAAACTCTCAAAAATAAGCAAAAGTTACTATAAATAAAAAAGATTTATATATAAAAATCCAAAAATAAGCAAACAATACTTGACTTAGGGTTGTTAATAGAATACTTCAAATATTAATAATATATAACCCACTTCTGGAATACTCTGGAATGGGTTATATAGTGGTTATATATTTTATTATTAACTTAAATACTCCATTAACAATTTTAACCTGATCTATCTATATATATTTCAGGGGTTTAATATACCTCTAGTGAAATCAATAGCTGAAAACTAAATTTAAAAAAGAAAGAATAATTAGTTCTAACAACAAAAAGAATAAAAAAAATACTTATTTTAAAATACCAGACAACTTCAAGAAAACAATTATACCAGCTATCATACCTCTAGCAAAATTTAATAATCCAAATCTTAGATCCCAATTCTAATAAAATTAAACTACAAAAGAAAAAAGAATTAGTTCTAGCCAAAGAAAAAAAGTCAAATAGTAAGAAGAACAAAAGAAAAATACTTAACTTAAAGTGCCAAACTACCTCACCAAAAACTATAATATAATAAAGTACCATAAACTGCAGTATAAATAGCCCGGGTCTGGTACATTCCACCAAAAAAATTAATTAGTAAAAAAAAGAAAATAATTAGTAAAAATTAGGGAGAAGTTTGATATATGAGGAGCTGTTTATACGGCAGTTTACAGTACTACAAAAAAAATAAAACATATCCCTAGCGACATCTGACAACTGCAAATCTTAGATCTTGATTCTAGTAAAACTAAAACTACAAAAAAAAGAAAAATTAATTCTAACCAAAAAAAAAGCAAATAATAAAAAAACTGAAAAAACATTTAATTTACAAGAAGATATTTTCAATCTTTACTTAGTTTTTAGCAAAGCCAAACTATAAAAGATTAATTTAAAAAAAAACAAAGCAATAAAACTACTTACTTGGTATTAATTCAAAACTAAAATAGCAAAAAAACTGAATTAAAAAATTAACTACTATAAAAAAAAATAAATAAATATATAAGAAAAAATGTATTTGTTACCAATGGTGATACTTAGTTCCAGATTTGGGATCAATCCACCCTTAATTAGATCTAGATAAGGTTTGTTTTTTTTTTATCTAGATCTGCTTTTTTGTTTTTCGTGTCTTTGTTGCTTCACTATAACTATCTTTTTTTTTTTGCTTCCTGAAATACTAATAGTAAAAATTAGAACCAGAGTCCAAGATATATGTTTTTTTGTTTTTTTTTCTTTAAACTATTTTTCTTTTTTGAGTTTTTTGCTTTTGTTGTTTTGGTGCCATTATTTTGACTTTGTCATTTATGGAGCATAAGATTCTGGGCTTTATGCTTTGTTGTTTCAGTATCATGCTAGTAATTTTAGACTGTTGGCATTTCAGTGTTGTCATTTGTTTTTCAGGATTTAGTCGCTAATTTTAGATTCTGACTTTTTTCTTGGTAAGTTTTGTTAGTATTTTTGCTTCACTGGAATTGTTTTTTCAATTTTTTTTTTTTTTTTTAACTTGAACTAATCATTTTAGTGCTATCGTTTGTAATTTCAGATGTTATTATTTCTTTGCTATTGTTGGTGATTTCAGGTTTTTGCTATTTTAGTAATGTTGTTCGTAAAGATTTCAGATTTTTGTCATTTTGATATTTGTGATTTCGTTGTTGCAGTGTTTTTCTTGGTAAGTCTTGTATATGTTTTCGCTTCATTGAAACTAGAATATAATTTTTTTTTCTTTTTTTCAACTTGAACTAATTTTTTCTTTTGGCACCATCATTTGTAGTCATTTTAGACTTCATCATCTTTGATTTCAAGCTTTTACTATCATATTTGTAAAGGTTTTATTAGTGATTTTAGTGTTCTTATTAGTAAGTTTTGTGTTTCACTTCTAGTACTTTTTTTTTTAGCTTGAACTAATCTTTTTTTTTTCTGTGGGTTTAGCTTTTAGAACTTGTTCTAGTGCAACTCTATCATTCTGGCATCATTGTTTTGAAAGTGTTCGTTTAAGATAGATATTTTTTTTATTGGTTGGATTTTTTTTTTGTCATTTATTTCTACTTTTTTCTTTATATTCATGTAGGTGACTCAAACTGTTTAATTTGTGACATGAAATACTTAATAGTATTTTTTTTTTGTTAAAGCACAAAATTGTACATAATGTATTACTAGGAAAATAGATACCCGTTAGTGTCTGAAGCCAAGAATAAATATTGGGCTGATCCGTGTCGATTTCTATCCCTTAATTTGTTATGCAGGCATATTTGCCTGCGAAAATTTTAAAATTTTAAATTTTTTAAATAAAACCTTAAATATTAATTTTAGCTATATACTTTCTAAGTAAAAAATATAATATTAGTTCTGTTTTATCAGCTTTATTATAAAATTTTTTTAAAATTATTAAAAAACTTCGGTGTAATAAAAGTTTAAAGTTTTTGTTTTGGAACTTTTACTATAGAAATTTTTCTTTAGGTTTTCTTAAATTTTATATGTTCCCGTCTATAAAAAAA